>JZKD02S1081223.1:802640-814078 GCA_000966675.3 Picea glauca | reverse complement strand
TCATTTTCTGCATCCATCCATCAACAAAGAAAGGTTTGTTCTCATTTTTTTTATGATTTCTCACATTTTACTTGGATCTACTTTCTCAGGAAATTTTTTTAGGTCTTTCAACACCCCAAAGATTTCCAAGCCTTGGTTGAGACATAGTCCAGAAAGAAGATCAAAGACCTCCGAGATGATAACGGGGGAGAGTATGTAAATCATTAGATCCATAATATTTACCATGAGGTAGGGATTCAAATGCAACATTTAGTTCCATATACTCCACAGAAAAATGGGGTTGCTGAGCGGAAAAAACCGATCTCTAAAGGAGATGGCATCTTGCATGTTGCATGCAAAGTCACTACCACAGAGACTATGGGCCGAAGCACTTAACTATGAAAAATACATCAAAAATATATTTTCTCATAGATCTATCAAGGATAAGACCCCCTATGAGGCTTGGAGTGGCCTCAAACCAGAAGTGGCCCACTTTCACATTTTTGGTTCACGTGCATGGTCCTGGATTCACTCTGAAAAGAGGAAGGCACTTGATCCACATAGCACTGAGTTCATTTTTGTTGGATACCCTAACCGTGTGAAGGGATATTAGCTTATTGATATTTCCTCAGATCGGCTCATCATTGAGCATAGCGTCCAATTTGAGGAAAGTGTCTTGCATGTACCTCAACAACCACATGCAAACACCTTCACTCTTCCGCTTGTTCGAGATGATGAGCATGCACATGCCGACTCTTCTTCAGACGAGAGTTTTGATTCAGAGGACTCAAAGGATTTAGAGTCAGAGTCAGATTCAGTACAATCATATGTAGAGTCAGAGCATCCAAATGCAGTTGTAGAGCCAGATCAGAGGCCCAAGTGGGCACAAACTACTCTTTAGGATGCAGGGTATCTCATAGGTGATCCAGTCGATACTAGGAGGACTCGATATAATTTCGAGGAGCCTTCTATTGCACTGACTGTCACTGAACCATTGCCTTCCAGTCATCCTTTCTTGGTTCAGTCTTTAGATTCACAGTCTTATGGAGAGGCTACTAGAAATCCCTTTTGGGAATCTTCCATGCAGGAGGAGTACAACTCCCTCCTCGAGAACTAGACTTGGGATCTAGTTCCCCTTCCTTCTGGGCGGAAACTTATCAGATGAATATGGGTCTATAGGACCAAGAGTGTAGTGGATGGACATATCAGGAGATATAAAGCTAGGCTTGTCACCAAAGGCTTTCAATAGGTTTATGGTATTGACTATGATGAGACCTTTGCTCCAGTAGTGAATATGGATTCCATTTGATTGGACCTTGCCATTGTGGAAACCAAGGGATATGAATTCCATCAGATGGATGTGAAGAATGCATTTCTTCATGGTGATCTCTGTAAGGATATCTACATGGAGAAGCCCCATGGATTTATGCAAGACTCATATTTGGTTTGTTGACTAAATAAGTCACTTTAGGGCCCCAAGCAGGCTTAGAGGGTGTGGCATGCCAAGATGGACTCCTACCTGTTGTCACAAAACTTTCTACATTGTAAATCAGACTCAAATGTATACATGCTCATGACGGTTGATTCACTTCTACTTTTAGTTCTGTATGTCGATTATTTGTTGATCACCGGTTATTCAACTTTAGTGATTGCTGCAGTCAAGAGGATTCTACATGACAGGTTTTTGATGATGGACATGGGTCTGCTACACTTTTTCCTTGGACTCGAGATCAGTCAAGATGCATCAAGCATCAAACTATCTCAGGCCAAGTATGCACGAGATCTCCTTGAGAGATTTCACATGATAGACTGCAAGTCTGCTCCGACTCCTTTCCTATCAGGAGTCAAACTTGAGGATGGAGGGGAGACTCCACTGGTTGACAACACACTATACAAACAACCACTGGGGATTGTATTGTATCTCACACACTCCAAACTAGACCTCTCATATGAAGTTGGCGCAGTTTCTAGGTTCATGCAAGAGTCGCATGAGCTGCATTGGAAAGCTAGAAAGTGTATCCTTCAATATGTACAGGGCACCATCACCTTTGGGATTCATTATGCAAAAGAATCTACATTAGATCTCATTGGGTTTACTTATTCTAACAGGGCTGGCAATAGCATTGATTGCAAGTCCACATCTGTTTACTCACTCAGTCTTGGTTCCAGGCCTATCTGTTGGTTGAGCAAGAAGCAAGCTTCCATTGCTCTATCATCAACCGAGGCAGATTATAGAGGGGTAGTTAACATAACTATTTAGGCTATGTGGCTACAACATTTTTTTTTTGTGTGTCTGGAGGAATCAACAACTAGTTGGGCACGTGCTCACGTTACACGTGGTCGTGTTATCCAACCGCTACCACTATAACCTCCAGGTGTGCCCACGATGCCCCTTACGCGGCACACAAGGTAAGTCGGGGAGAATTGAACTCGAAACCTCATGGAACTTCATTTTCACGGCACTTGCCAATTGAGCTGCCCCCCCGGGGGCGTCGCTACAACATTTTCTCACTAAGTTGGGCATTCATTTTCATCGGTCGATTGTCATCTTGTGTGAAAACCAAAGCACTCTAAAGTTTTGCAGAGATCCAGTTCAGAGGTAGCGGATGAAGCACATCGAGATCCACATGCACTACATCCGGGACTTAGTACATGAGGAGATCATCGACTTATAGGTCTGTCCTTCAGCAAAACAAATGACAAAAAATTTCACCAAGACCTTCACTGAGCAGAAATTCCATTCTCTGTGAGGTCGTCTTGGAGTGAAGGACACAGTTACCTAGCAACTGTAGTTCTTATTTTTACATACATTGTACCTTGAGGGTGGGGTTTTCCCATGAAGTTTTCCCTCTTTACTCACTTTATTTTCAATGTATCTTTTGTACTTGGATACCAAACATGGCCTCGTTGTTGGGACCCAATCTTTATTTTTACCATAGTGATGTTTAGAGGGGGTGTTGGAGTTAATTCAAACACACCTAGGATTTATTTTTCCTAAGTTTATTCCTTTTTTATTATTCATAATTAATCATTATCTAGTCTCCTATATTGTAGGGGAGAATAGTCCACCTGGAGAATATTCTCTTTCAACTGACACTTCAGTTTGACTATTTGAGTTGAGTTTAGATGTTGCATTGAGATCACCACCATGAAACATTGGGATCATCACCATCCTAATTCTACCTTTCCTTGGTATCATCACTAGAGTGGTGCATTAGCCTTGATTCCCTAAGTTAACTCCTCACTACTATATGTTCAGACAGTTAACTGAAGACTAGTTGACTAGTTAACTCAATTAGGTGGCAGTTCACTCCCAGAATTGCCTGAGAGACTATAATAGGTGGCAGTTCACTCCCGTAATGGCTGGTGTGTGTCCAAATCACTCTATACCACAACTATGGTGCATTGGTTCACCTCAAGTCGAACTCATTGAGATATACAGAGTATATCATGTGTAAATTATTCATTATTCATAATGGTTAATGAGAATTCTTCCATTCTTTCTCTCCTTCTTCTTCTTTCTCCAATTCTCTCTGCAAATGTGTGTATTATTGTTTATCTAGATCTATTTTTTGCATTTTCAACACATTTACATGTGTTTCTAGGGTTTCAAGAATTTTATTTTGGGCAACTTGTTTTTCAACTAGTGCTTTAGTAACCACCACCTCATTCGCTTTGTTTCTTAATATAATTTTTTTTGATGGAATACTTGTAGTATTTTTTTCTCTAGGCCTTAAATTATACTTCTGTTGAATTTCTTTCATAATGGATTCAACGATTCCTTGATATGCAGACTCTCCTAGGTTATCTATACTTTCCTCGTTACTAAACATGGGCTCTTGGTCTAGAGATCTTTCATAATCCTGTCTAGTTAGATGAGTTTATTGGTCTTCGTTACTAAGGTTTTTTATATCCTCTTATATCCCCTCATAATTATGCATATCATCTCCTATAAAATATTTCATTTTAAAAGGACCTTGTATTTTTTCATCTTCGTTTTTTACTTGTCTTTGATGGGTCTTGAGGTTAGGATTTCTCCTGAAATATTTTTAAGCAAATGAATCAGGTTTGGCTTGGTCTAGTTCAATTCCAGAAATTTTGTTCGACAAATATTTTATTATATTATCCATGTCATCCATTTTTTCTTTGGTAGACCTCCCAGATCCAGAGGGCCCTACTTGTTCCCTGAAGCTTTTAGGTTCTTTAGTTCATGTCTAAACCTTGGATTTTAGTTTACTAGATGCCATCATGTTTGATTCAATTTCTATAGTGTCGTATTGCATCCCTGTGAGGGTAACTAGTCTTCTTTCTCTTAAAAGAAGAGCGAAGTTGGGTTCAAAAGCCCCTACAAAAGTCACCTTTGCTGCAGGTTGAGAGGGTTTAAATTCTGCTGGAATCTTATGATAAAGTTTGTTAAATATCTGAGTAAATTCTAGAACTGACTCAAAGGTATTCTTTCTCAATCCTTGAATTCAGTCAAGCAATAAATATGGTCTTTCATTTCTCTCCATTGTCTTAAAAAATCGTTGTCTAAATCATTGTACGACCGAGTGGATCCTACTGGGAGTCCTTGAAACTAGATTCTTACTTTCCCTTCGAACATTTGAACTAAAATCCTGGAATAAACGTCTTCATGCTCAATCCCTAATATATCAGTAAATTGATCGAAAAGGGTGATATGGTCTGTGGTAGTTAAATCTCCTTCTCCTGTAAATTTTGGTAAGTTCTTCATATAATTTTTAGGTAAATCATGAAGGGTGGGGCCGAGGACCAAGGGAGTGTATATGGCCGCTACTTTTGAAAAAATCCTAGTGGGTGGAGGTTGTCCTTGACCACCTCCCCCTCCACCACCACCTCCTCTAGTGCCACCTCCAGTGACAGCCATTGAAAGTCTAGGGGATGAACTTCGAGAATTAAAAAGAGGGTTTTCAAAAACTTCTACAGACCGAAGTGGCGACCTTTCAACCTCCTCGAGATGCGACGAAGGGAAATATGGAAAATGATCATTAGGGAAAGTAATGTCTAGAAAGGGAGGGAAAGGAAAACATGATGTATATATAGGTGAACCAGCAGGAGACGAATTGGGGTATAAAGTATGCTCTTCAGGATTTCAGAGAATTGAAACCTTTTCCTTGGGTGAGGATGGGGTAGATAGAAAAGTAATGATAGCGAGTATAGAAGAGGATCTTTTATTCAAACTGTTTGGAGAATCAGAAGTGTCAATTTCAATGTTTATTTCAAGTACAAATTCCTCAAGGTTCTCGTGCCTAACCTCATACTGGCTAGTCAAGGCCTCCATAGAGGGTGTTTGTTTAATATTATTTTCAGGGGTTGGTTCTTCAATTGGAACCTTAGTATTGACTTGTGTGATTTTCGGTTGGTATTTATTACCTGTCGATGTGGTAGTCGACTTGAGGTATCCCTTTGGTTTTAATAAATTTTTGGGATCATATATAGGTGTGGTATACCTATTGTATGGATTGCTTCTAGTATTCTTTTGATTAAATTCCATCTTATTTGGAGTGGAGTCGCCAAGTGAAAAATAAAAAATAGTTGTAATTCAGTGTTCAACCTTCGTTCACTATCAAAGATAGAATCTCGCCTTGTCGGTCTCCAAGGGAAAAATAACTTTGTTTCTCCATCCCTGGCAACGACGCCAAAAATATGTTGTTCCTGAGATTAAACTTAAGGCTCAAAGAATAATGTCAGGCATCATGAATGTTTTTGAGTTTGTTTTAAAGAGTTTTTTCTACCTTAGTTGTATGAGAAAAATTCCTTAAATGAAATTAATAGTTTGACAGCATAGAGGTCGTAGTTCATATCTGAGTCGAAATTGCAATATCGAATGGTATGAGATGAAAATAGAAAATTGTAAAACATAGCAGGGCATCAATTACTAAAGAGTCCTACCTTGTTTTATGTAGAGGAAAAGAGATAGTGTAACCTTGAATAACTCATAAAATGCAGTAATCTACACAACAAGCAAGTCTTGATTTACTCACAATAAATGCATAGGAAAAGTTGCTTACTTAATAAATTACTAATACCTTGTGATTACAGTAGTTGTTGTACTAAATTGGAAGGAAAAATTTATTAAGGAATACATAAAAGAATGATGAGAAATGGAAAACAAAAGAAACACATAACCTAGATTTAAGAAAACTTGGAATCTTTGTCTACACTTGTATTAATACTCTATAAGGATAGTTTTCTTTATTACAATTGGCAAGAAGAAGCCATAAATAAGTCTTTAATCTATGTTTTTATACAAAATGGTCTCAACTCAAAATGGTTTGACTTTTCATAATTCTAAAAATACTAAATTTTACAATATGTAAAACTAAAAACTTCCATTGGCCTTCTCCTTTGTCTCTTCGTTTGCTGGCAGAGGCATTTCTTCTCCTCATACTTTACTTGGAAATAGCTGTCATCTAATCCTAAATTCTATGAGTCATATTCACATGTTTTATCATTTGTTTCCATATGTGTTGGCTTTCCCGTATTCAACACATTCGATGCAACTGCTCACTAATTGCACCACCAACCAAGAAGGTTCAGTTGCCTCATTTGCTTCAAAAATTTATAATTTATTTTCTATCTGGGGAAACCTTTCCTGTATCTTCTTTGCTCCCAAATATGTGTCCTATAACTCCATGCTTGGACTTAGTATCCATTTTTTTATTTGGATAAGATCAATTTGGTTCATTTACTGGATGATCATCATGGCCTCTTCTTTTCTTGTCCTAGATTTACATTGGTTCCTTGCTATGTCAATATTCCCTAGGGCTTCAGAGATATTATTTCGTTCAACATCAAGTAGAACTTTGTCTAGTGAAGATATTTCTTCTAGACAAGCTTTGTGTACCTCTCTGGCCAATATTTTTCTTTTGGCAATATTTGATTCCCAGGCCTTCAAAATTATGTTACATCTGGTTTTCTAAGATAGAGACAGTTGAGGAGCTGTCGATACATAATATTTTGGTACAAGAAAGATAGCCTTTTGAAACTTATCCTGAGTTGCATGAGCTTCCCTTTCTTTAATCTAAATGTTATTCAGGGAAAGTTCTACCACCCAGTAACAATTTTGAATGGCTTCCACTTTTCTAAAAGGATCTTGTTGGGTTGATTCTGGCTTCTCATGTACTTCCAATGCTTGAGCTTGGAAAGATGCCATATCTAATGTTGTACCTTCAGCCAAGTATATATTGGCTTGTAGTTTCTTGATTAATTCTTCTTGCTGAGTGACCAACCCTCTGTTGTCCTGTGAGTTTTGATGGAGTTCATCGAGGTTAGATTTCAGTTTTTGGATATGATGTCTGTCATTAGCTACGATTTGTTCAAACTATTTGTTCATATTATTTATGACATCCCTTTCCATGGTCGTCATCTAGTCTTGCAACTGCCTTACCAACAAATTTCTCTGTTTCAGCTAATTCAATAGATTTTCTACTAAACATTGATTGGCCGTGGCAAAGGAACCTAATGAGCCTGCCATTTCCCTAGAGAATTTTGTATCATCTAGACCCTATCCATCATACAACATTCTTTGCCTTTTGACTGTTGTACCATATTTTTGATGCGCTTCTCTTTTAACTATGGCCCTTCTCTTATTACTGAAAAAGAAGTCTGAAGGAGGCATTTCTTCGACTGAAATTGGAGTAAGGTCCTCTATAAATATGGCTTGGTCATTGGGATTTCCTTGACTCGACTATAAAGGTGTTAGTGACATAATGGGGCTACCTATCTCTGTGGATGGTTGTTGCTTTATTGTGTTGGTATCCGATTTATCTGGTCTAGACAACGATGTATCCTATCCCTTTTTTTGAAAATCTTCAAGATGAGCTATTGTTTGAGTGCTTGGTGGGTTTGGTAATGAAGTCTCCACTTCCTGCATTGATACTTCGACATTCTTCAGATTTTCCTCAGTGCTCTGTTGGTCAGAAATTCCTGCCTCTAATACCTGAGGCGTAGCTTCCTATGTAGATGAAGGTGGTATTGGCTCCCCTTGTAATACCTTTGGAAAACTATTCTTTCTATGCTTTTGAAAATTGTTGAAATTGGCTAATTGATCGGGAGACAGAGTTCAGACTCTACTCAATACTTTCTCATATGACCTGACTCCCCTGAATACTTCGTCCTGAGGGGAAATCTCATGCACATACTTCTTTAAATTGTATTGATCCAGGTGAGATTCCACAACCTTATGGGGATCATGCCTCTTAAACTCAATATCAACTAAATTGATGTCTTCTAGAGCCGCAACCTCTTGGCATACCAACTGATCTGGTTAAAATTTTAGGAGACATTGGGGGGAACCACGCACCCAAAAACCCTGATATAGGAAAATTTTTCCTCAATATACCAGTTTTCTATTTTTCCCAAGTTATCCATGTTTCTGTCTGAAATTCTGGGAGGCGGGGAACTGTATAGGGTGATATGAATTGACACCACTGCATAATGACAGATTTCATAGAAGAAATATCTAGATTTGTTGTCCCACAACTTGGAGTGATAGAAATGGATAGGCTCGGCGTTGGTTAGGTTCCAGCTCTAGCTCATTAGAGGGAAATGAGTGATAAACAAAAGGGCATCCATGATGTATGCCAACATGTAGAAAGGAGAAATTTTCCCTTTGGAATTTGCCAATTGGTACCCTGTGATTTCTTTGGCCAGGTTGCCTGATAACTTCTTAGCCTAGTTGAAAGAATATCCCTCAACCAGTTCATGCATAATTGGTACCCATGCCAACAGAAAATGAGAGGAGTCCTTTTTCCCAAATATCCTACATAGAATCATAGCCACATAGATCATATGGCCATCTAATGATGCTATGACATATATGATGTGAGTGTCGGCTCTGAATTTCTCAGGATGCCCCCACTAGTCCTTGATTAAATCAGGGTATTTTTTCCCATACTGTGTGCACTGCTGTTGGTCAAGCTCCATTATGAATTCAACATTTTAACTGTATTTAAAAATTGGGGATAATTTATACATTACTTGTATATGATCTAGTTGAAAAGACCCAACAACAACCTTCTGTGAATTGCAAATGCTCCTGGTTGAAATGTCGACGTTCTCTGGGGCCCAGCCTATGATGTTGTTATACAACATGAGCCTTAGCCGCACAACCATCTTGTGTATATCTGACTTAGCTATATCCCTGAGTTTAGTCACATGGGTTTTGGTTACTTTGTCGCCTAAATCCTCTAGGAAATTTATCAACTCGTGTTGTATAATATCGGAAACCTGTGTCCAGTATTTCACGGTATTTATGGCTCTTGGTGAAGTGTCTGAGAGAACATATGTGTTCAAATTTACGTTCTCACCATCTACTTTATCCATTTTTCGTGGTGCCATGATATTAATGAAATCAGAACTATGTTACCTGCTACACGATAATGTGTGAGCTTATGCAACTGGCTTAAAACTTGTTATTTTGCGAGAATCAAAATATAATTCAAAATCCAATATTATTATTCACCTTAAGCATACTGATTTATGAGTACCTTTACTGACGAAAAATTAATTTACCTTAATGAGGAAATCTAGGCAGCGATCTGCAATCTATATTGAAATCATTACCATTGATTTGTGATTAATGCCATAAATATTGGTGGTTCGTGATCGGGAACCTGGATGAAACAGGTTTGAAAATTCCCGAATCGCGAACTCATGAGAAATTAGTTATGAGATAAAATTGTTTAAGATATTAATTAATCATGTTTAACTTTAAACATTTTTGGGTATTTGGGATTCAAGATTTTAATGAGTAGCTTGAGATAGAATCCCCGAAAACCGAAACGACGAAATGATTAATTATCAGATACTTGTTTTTAGTTTTAATTAACCCCTTTTAATTTTGAAATGTTTCGGAAGTTTGGACTTTGAAGATTCCAAGATGTGAGGGATGATAAACGTCTGAAATTCTGAAGTACGAAGTTATTAACCGTCTTTAATCAAGATTAACTTAATTAATTAAGATTTGATATTTCAAGATTTTAAGTATATAGGGGCTTCCGCAGTGCAAGATATTAGATATTATTTTCGGGATTAATATCTTCAATCCCATTTCTTCACCCCTGTGAGCATCAGCTGATGCAAAGCGTGTTAAGTGGACTATTCAAATCATTTGAATTATTGGTCAGTTGCGACTAATACTCATGAATATGGGTCATAGATTAATGACTTACACTACGCAGTTAATCCCGAAAATAATATCTAATTTCAGGATTTTACCGCTTCGTGGATTTGAAAGTTAGTTCCTTATTATATTCTCTAAAGGCTGTTACCTGTAGTGATGTGTCAAAGATGACATCATTTTAGATGATGTGTCGAGGCCGGGGGGTGCTAAGTGTTAATTAGAATCAAGTGAATCTTTAGATTAAAAGCTTAGAGAAAGGTGCCACGTGTTGACTTAGGGAAGATTTAAAACGTACATGTTTACCATGAAACATGTCTTTCAAAAGTTGGTGAAAAAGTGATAGTGAATATATTCGGGTTTTGAGCTTTTTAAAGTTATGACTTGTTGAAATGCCTGAAGCGTGAAGCTTCGAAGAAGACTCTAGAAACTTATCTCTTTAACCATTTGGTGGCTCCACAAATATGAAGAGATTGAGGATCGTTCGATTATATGGAAGACTTCATCATCGATGCATATCATGCGCATCTTATTCTTATTTAACTAGGAATAAAAATTTTTCAAAGTCCAAAAGTTTAGAAAAATATATATGTTCCAACACTCCCCACATCCGAAGAAGGGAAAAGGCATCCCCAACACACATTGTAAGAGACAGAGAAAAGAGGGACACTCTCAAGACAACCAATCCAATCCACAACAAAAGAAGGGCAATGAAAAGATGAAGAAGGAAACAGGAAAATGGTGTGAGTACCATAAAATCCCTTGGCACAACACTGAACAATGTTGCTCCAAGTAGTCACTCATGGTTGATATGAAGGCTTCCGATTTAGAGGCCAATTTTGATTCTAAATAAAATCCCGAAGGTGGAAAAGATCGTGGAAGAATATAGAGACATCTTCTCCAAGACAAGCATCCAATTGATCTGACCCCCAGTTCACCTGTACCTAATGGACCAATCTATCATCGCTCGTTGTTGGAAAATGACGAAATTAGGTGTCATATCCAAGATCTTATTCAAAAGGGGAACATTAGACCCAGTTCCTCCCCTTGCAAAATCCTGATTGTACAGGTCCGAAAGAGGGATGGGATGTAATGTCCCCACTTTGGGACATCATCATAGGGCAGAGATTTATGATGACCAAAGTAGCCAGATGGGTTCTAGAGTGAGTACAAGGGTATTTGAGAGGCATTGTGGGGTCCATCTTGCATTGATGATCATATTCCATCATTATGGGCCATTCCGCACAGGTTGGCTTTGGTTTCGTTGCATTCCGACGATTTCCATGATTTTGACTATTTTGAGCTATAAGTCAATGGA
>JZKD02S1081223.1:759328-773623 GCA_000966675.3 Picea glauca | reverse complement strand
TACATCCGAATATATTGATCTACCTATGTGCGGGTTAGGACCCTAACATGTCTTCCCCCTTAAAAACAACCTTGTCCTCAAGGCTTGAGATGTGGAAACTGCTGCAGAATGGTAGTTGTTTCCTAAGTGGCATCTGCTGGAGTCGTATCTTTCCACCTGACAAGCACTTCCTTGATGATTCTCTTATGCAGGCGATGCTCACATTGGTCCAAAATGGCTTCTAGCTGTAGCCAAATGGATCCTTCTTCAACTAACTCTGGAAGGTTGGTTTGAATTTGGCACCTGATTCCAATCACCTTCTTTAAGCATGAAACATGAAAAACAGGATATAGCTTTGACTGACTAGGTAGAGCTAACTGATATGCGATTTGTCCCACACACTTGAGAACTGTATAAGGACCATAAAATTTGGGCGCTAGCTTCTAAAAATGCTCGGCCTTGAGGGAAGTTTGCTTATAAAGTGTCATGGATTTAAGCTTTGATTGTTTACTTAAATACAAATGGCCTTTGTAGCAAAGCTCATCCTGGATCCAAGTGTACCCTTGGGGAGATGGAGCCTTGGTCTGCAATTGCTAGATTAGATGCAAAATTTTGGGATCTTGAAGCCATTCATGGTGCACAACTTGGAGCCAATCTGGTACAATGAAGGAAAGAGAAAAAAGGGATCCTTCTTCTTCATATTTTTGGGACAGTGCATCCACCACTACATTCTCTTTTCCCTTCTTATAAATGATCTCATAATCATGTCCAAAGATCTTAGTCACCCATTTTTGTTGCTCCTGGGAGGAAATACGTTGTTCCAGAAAGTACTTGAGGCTTTGATGGTCGATCTTAATTTGGAAGCATTGCCCCAAGAGATAAGTCCACCACAGATCAATAACATGCAAAATAGCCAACATTTCCTTTTCATAAATGGGTTTGCCCAGATTTATTTCAGACAGTTGCTTGCTGGGGAAGGCCAAAGGTCGACCCTCTTGCATAAGGATAGTGTTGATTCCTTTCCCTGAGGCATCACATTCCAACACAAAGGTCTTTGTGAAATAAAAAAGGGCCAAAACCGGAGTGGTGCACATGCCCGTCTTCAATGTTTGATAAGCATGAGCAGTGGCTGGAATCCAAGTGAAAGAGTTATTTTTAAGGAGAGCCATGAGAGGTGCTACAATATTTCCGTAGTTCTTAACAAACTTGCGATAATACCTTGTTAAGCTCAAAAATCCACGCAATATTTTGAGAGTCTTTGGGTGCAACCAATATTGCATAGCTTCAATATTTTTGGGTCCACCCTGACGCCATCCTTGCCAACCAGATGACCTAAGTATTCTACTTCTGACGCACAAAAAGCACATTTAGACTGTTTCAGGAAAAGTTGGTGCCGAGAGAGTATATGGAGAACTTGATCGACATGAGTAAGATGGTTTGTCTAGGTTTTTCTATAGATGAGGATATCATCAAAGAAAACTAAGAGAAAATGATAGAGAAAGGGATAGAAGATAGGATTCATGAGGCGTTGGAAGGTGGAGGGGGCATTACACAAGCCAAAGGGCATGACCAAAAACTCATAGTGGCCCTCATGAGTGCAAAAGGCCATCTTGGGAACGTCTGCCTCTTTCATACGTATTAGGTGATAGCCCAAGTGAAGATCAAGTTTAGTAAAGAATTGGGTGCCACTCAATTCATCTAGGAGGTCATCAATGACAGGAATGGGAAATTTGTCTTTAATGGCCAGTTTATTGAGGGCACTGAAGTCAGGACACATTCTTCAACAACCTTCTTTCTTTAGGAACATGACTATAGGAGAAGAGTAAGGGATCGTACTAGGATGGATAATGCCTGCATTAAGGAGTTCCTATACCATTTTCTCAATTTAATTTTTTTGTGAGAAGGGGTGGCGATATGGACGGATATTGGGAGGAAGGCTTCTAGGTACAAGAGGAATGGAATGATCATGAACACCATGGGAAGGAGGGAGTCCTTGGGGAGTGGAAAATACCATTTCATGTTTAGAAAGGAGGGCTTGGAGGTCATGTAGTACTGGGGGTGTCTATGTTGCTTGTATGGCATGGAGTTGGGAAATGATACCAGAATGACCTTTTTTGAGCAGCTTTTCCATGCGATGTGAACTAACAACCTCAGGTGAACTAGTAGTGATGACTTGGAATTTATATTGGTGGCCTTCCTAGTCAAATTGCATGGTTAATGCCTTAAAATCCATGAGAATGGGACCCAAAGTTCTTAGCCAGTGTGCACCCAATACAATGTCATAACCACCCATGTCGATAGCAAACATATGGGATTTGAGGTGGTAGTCACCGATTTGGAGACACACATTTTCACAACGCCCTCCACATTTCATGGAACCACCATTGGCAATCATGATTTGGAAATTGTTGACAGCATGGATGTAGCAATGAGTTTCTTGGGCAATGTGGTGATGAATAAAATTATGGGTCCTTCCATTATCAACCAGAATGATGACCTTCTAATGCTTGATGTAACCGATTAACTTGAGGGTTTTGGGAGCGGAGAAGCCGGTGAGAGCATTGAGGGATATGATGGGTTCTACTTTGGGAGGGTGTGAGGGAGGGGTTATGTTAGTGATTTCAGGTGACTCAGACACAAGGGGAGTTTCAACATCCTCTTCTGAAATATCCTCAGAGATGGCCATAAAAAGCTTTTGTTCCTTACACTTGTGGCCCGGGAAATATTTGTCATCATAATTATAACAAAGGCCTTTGAGTTGACATTCAACCATTTCAGCCTTGGTCAATTTTTGGATCTTTAATGGGGCAGAGGGAGTAGTGGGATTTATGGGTTTTGGGTGAGGGATAAAGGAAGGTTTACGGTTTTGAGAGGATACAACTTGTTGTGCTTCTTTATCTTTTTTAGTAGCCTCCACTCAACTCGAAGGTCAAGCCATGAGGACATGGGCCTGAATCTCCTCCTTGAGGCCACTGATAAAACACTCTCGAAAGAAAGCATCAGTCATGCCCTCTGTTCGAAAAGCTAGGTGCTCAAATGCAGCTATGAAGTCTTCCACTATTCCTAATTGTTTCATCTTTGTCAAATGGCCTAAATGGTTGGTTTCAGTGTCAAAGTGTTCATAAATCTCTACCACAAATTGTGTCCAAGCAATATACCCTTGACAAGAATTTTTTCTCCATTGCCACCATTGCCAACACTCTTGATCTAGATGTAGAACACCATACCAGAGTTTGGCCAAGTCATATGTAATGCTATATAAATATAAGTAATGTTCCTGCGTGTATGAATCCCTCAACAACAGGTTTATGCATGTAACGATAGATCTTTGTGGCTTAAAGACACCGGAATATGTCTCTACCCTGAAAAAAATTCCCACAATTTCTGCCAAGGAAAGTGCTTTGATACCACTTGCAAGATACCAGATATAATAAATATGTAGAACATAAATAAAATGCTAGAAATGGCAGAATAACAGTAATATAACCAACATAGTCTCCACAATAACACATAAATGATATGAGAACAACAACAAAAATAACACTTTGATTCAGAAAGCAATGTTCATAGGCCTCTTTGAGGGGGCAACCTCCAGTTGAGCAGCGCTCTGTTACAATAATCTCCAAGCTAGGGTTTTCATACCCTCGACCCTTATTTATACTAAATATGTCTATCAAGAGAAGCATCTGGAGGAAGATCCTTCTAGAAGCGAAAGCTTCTATTAGGTCTTCTTACATCCGCCTTATTATATTTTATTGAAAGGCCTTATTAATATTGACCTTTATTACATTTCAAAATATTGATCTACCTATGTGCGGGTTAGGACCCTAACAATACTGGTGTCCTCTCACCTAATCCAACATGCTTATTTTGTATGTTTTCATGTCAACACATCTTGTTGTACTTCCATGGCCGTTTTGGGGCCCTCAACATTGTTTTTTTGGCTCACCACAGTCAAATTGTAGACGGAGTAAGAGTTTGATGGCTTAAAGTGTATTTCTCTAAAATACCTTTCCAATGAGCTATAACACACCTAAAATAGAGTTCGTATGAAAAAGTTATGACTCTGGAAAGTTGAGGAACCAAATTACCCATAGGGGGCCACATGACTTTTGGTGTTTCACCGTCTAGGGTTAGGTTTTTGGATGTCTAGGGTTTTGGCCAATCTGGGTATGTTTCCTAACTTTTTATGACAAATAATATTGTTCTCCATGGTAGCACATGAACCAGGAGTTGTAAGATTGTTGATCTACACTGTAGGCACTAATAACTGTCTTATTCTCTGTTTCTTACTTGATTCTTCTCACATATTCTAGGTTGAAATTATGGCTAACAATAACGTCTATTTTCAGTGGAGTAAGACCCTTTGGAGTTTCACTTTTGGTTGCTGGTTATGATGACAATGGTCCTCAGTTGTATTGGGCATGAATCTTTTATCTCTATAGCTATTTTCCTCTGAGTGAAGTCATTCACATTTGTCACATAAACTAGAAATGTTTGGAATTAGAAGTCATGCTACTAAACTTTGAAATTGGATATTATTCTGACCTATCTTTTGGAAGAGCAACTATATTTCAATCATATTGATTATGTGTGCAACTACTTTATCATCTCTTCACAGCATATGTTGTTGTATGAAGAGTTTATGAAGCTATTTTTTGATGAAAAATACATCTTCTATATACAAAAAAAGATTTACATCAGGAAGATAAGAAGTGGAAGGGTACATTCAATGAAACTTATATCCTCTTCCTCAGTGCTACTAAAGTGGAAATCAAATCAGAGTATGCTATTGCATCTAAAGACTTTGCATCATTAATAAGCAAAAAACCTTTGATCAACCACTACATACATACCTCATCTCTCCACATGGTACAAAAAGCAAACAAATAACTGACCTCATTATTAAAAAGAAACCTACAATTGATCTTCTAAAGGCTAAATAGAATAGAAATCCTCAGACAGTGCCAAATACCAATGAAAGAGGAGTGAACCAAATAGCTGCAATCACCAAGCAAATATGCTCACCAATGCACCCTCCCTAGGAGAAGGACTAAAAACTGAGATCCTGAATGTAACGCCATCAACTCTTCAGACATTGACAATCCTAGAACATCTGCTTCAGTGTTTATGAGAAATGGAAAGCAAGATATAGACCATCAAATAACACACTCTTTGCCAACCTAGCCTTGGAGGGGATTCCATGATAAATAATCAACGACACAAAAGCTGGTAGGTTCTAAAGGAGTTGAACAGACCACACACTATGCAATCAATGACCCTACCTATCTTTTGGGTTGGAGGAAACCCAATGAATGTTGAGGATAGGGGCTAGCCTATGACTCTAGTGTAAAATGGAGTATAACTTCTGAGAGTCATACTGTTGAAGGGGGTGATCAAATATCCACTCTAGTGTATTGGTCTCATCCTTCCAAGGGATGAGACCAGTAAGCTTAGAAATAGATGGCTAATCAAAGGGAAGAAGAGATTGCCAATCAGGGATGATTTTAAGGATGGAAATTTATTTTTAAATGTAGAAACTTTGGTGAATCTTAATAATCCTTCATATGCTGTCTATAAATGATTGGCGATACTTTTGTAAAAATATTCAAATTTATAAGGATTTTATGTAGTTTTTGTAAAATTTTGGCCATTTTTAAGGTAAAATAATTTTATCCTATAGAATTTGGGCGAATCATTTTTAAAATTGCAAATCACGTTTTTGGAAAAACCATGGAAAATTATCCCATGAGCGAAAATTAGCCCCTAAAATCATCCCTGTTGCCAATCTTTCAAGGAATAAATCATTGGATCCCAAATATTTTTCCAAAAAACGATGCCCTTCTTACTCAAATATTGGGCCTGGAAACAAGGGAGCTCTGCAATGCAAGAGTTGTGTAACCACCAACTCCAAACTAAGTGTCTCACCAAATCCCAACCCGCTATATTGCTAGTTGTATTCCATCTTACCAAACTTGCTAGTGCCCTCCACACTATCTAGATACTCTTGAAAATAAATGAACTTGCAAGATGGAACATATGGGGGGAGGAGATAATGTCACATAAGCCAAGGACCCCTCAAACCTTTCCTACATGTTGAGCACTAACCAATGGATATTGCAACTGGATCTACCAATTAATGCACCACCTAGTTAGCACCAAGGATGCTCCCTTGGGTAGCTACATTAATCAACCTGAACTTCCCCTCATCCCATATATCCCATGGGACCATTGGAAGGCCCCACTCTCTACCATACCTTGACCACAAATATGACTACAAAATCTACTCCAAATGTCGAAATTGTGCTTGATTGAGTAATCAACATGAGACATATTATATGTGAGAAGCTTGGAGGATCATCGCAACAATCGTCAACTTCCTTGCAAACGAAAGGTCTTTATATTGCTATAATTGAAGCTTGATTTGTAGCGTTTGAAGACACCACTCCTACATGGAAATAGGTGAAAGACCCACTCGAAAAGGTATGCCAAAATACTGCACAATGACCCTTAATCAAACATACATCCAAGTTGACATAATCCAACTAGACAATATGTCTAATATCACTGACCAAAAATCATTCTTATTATCACTATCCACCGCACTTGAACCTCCACTAAAAAGGTTTAGACAACCTTAAGGGCCATCGAGGGAATTTGATTCACCTGTACAAATAAAAGAGTCATTTGCAAAGTAATTGTTAACAATCTCTAACCCTACCACATACACTCCCTTGGATGTGATCGACCTCCAAGAGATAACCCAACGCATTAGATGTCAATACGTACAGATATGAGGCCAAGTGGCACTATTTCCTAATGGATCAATGCAACAAAATCCATGGGGATAGAGAGTTATTAACTGAGACAAATATCCAAGCCCCAAACAAGTCAACATCTTTGTGATAAAGGACCAATCGATTCAATGATAGGCCTTGTCAAAAACTATACTCAAAAGAGCACATGTGGACCAACACATGGGCCTACTCCATGGCTTCATAGGTAAAAATCACCTTATCCATAATAAATTGACACAGCACAAACCTTGGTTGTTCTTGCTGAACAACCTTACAAGATGTAGTGTGGATACGAAGAACCATTGTTTTAGTCAAGATCTTGTAGGCAACACTGAGAAAAGAAATAAGCCTCCACCCTCAATGGAGTCCCCAACCCCATTCCTCATAATAAGCTTAATTAGATCCCAATTGAGAGATTCAATCAATATCCTAGAGGTAAAGGCTTCTACAACTAAACAACAAAAATTATCCCCATTGTGTTCCACATGGCCTTATAATACTCACAAGGAAACCCATCCAAACCTAAGGACTTTCCATTTTTCATGGAGCTAAGTGCTACAAATAGTTTATCCTTCAAGAAGTCACTACCCAATCTGTCTTCACCCCCAATGGGCACCTTATGTAGGATTAACTTGTAATAGGAGTTCCTAGCACCCACCACACTGTCTATCAAAGCACATGCAGAAAACACATTCTGAAAGTGTAAACCAAACATACACTTAACCTCAACGAGATCATCTCCAAGAGATCTTTCTACTCTATGTAAGCCAAGGGATCTGTCAGCCACCACCTTGCTCTTCAAGAAGTGAATGTAGAACTTGGAGGCCTCATACCCTTCCATAATTTATACAATCTAGATGGATCTAGTACCTTTGGAAATGTACTCTTCTTTACAAACCACCATGTCCAACTCAGTAGCATATTGCTGAAGAAAGATACAAAACTCTTCAAGACTGTGCCTGTCATTATTGATTTTTGTAGCTTTGGGAGGTATTACAACAAGAGGACGTGGCATCAGGCATGTGGGAATCTTCGTTGGCACCAGATTACTCTTTCGTTTCAGTGAAAAATCCCTTGGGATGAGGCTAGGGCCTCATCCCAATGTTGATGGGCTTTGTGGGCTTGTGTTGGGGTTTCACACCCACAAAGAGGAATTTACTATTCTAATTTAATGTTGAGTTTAGTGGAGGGATCTTTAGAGTAAGATAAGGGCTTCTAATATCACATTAGACTCCTATAAAAGGAGAGGAGGAGATTGTGACATTGCAGAGTTAGCATAAGTGATTAAACAATTGTTCTAGGAGAATGGCAATTTCGACAAGAAGATATATGCACCTAGGCAATCTGGCCTAGGGTTCTTGGAGAATTTTTGTTTTTGTTTTCATCCAAGGAAGGATTATGAATTTTTCTAGCCAAGAGAAGACACACGTGTGAGGGACACATGCGTGAGAGAAGGAGAAAAGAAGTGGTACAAGAGGAGAGAGAATGGATGCACGAGTGGACAGACCATACAATAGTTCGTACAGTCACATGTGTGGCACAGATAGGTCCGTACAGTCACATGTGTGACCTGTAAAGTACAACTTCATGTGTGGAGGGTTTTTGCAGGCCACACATGTGACTTTTGGGCAGAATATAAGTTCATACAGGTTGACGTTAGCAGCTATACATTTGACATCATCAGGCCGTACATGTGACCTACAATAGATTGCAAATTGGCATTTTGTCCCAGGTAAAGTTTGCTGATTTTTTGGGTTTCAGAGGATAGGTTTGTCCTTAGAATTTTGGTAAAATTGTGTTAGCTGGGAGGGATGATTTTTCCCTCAGAATTTCTATATTTGGCAATTTTATAGAACATAAAATTTCATGTCTCACTGCATGGATGATTTATCTTAGATCTTGTTGTTTCCACTACTGTAATTTTCTATCATAATTTCAGTGTAAAATTGTTCAGTGATAACAACTAAGGTTTACTGTTTGATCACTAGGAAGTAATTTTCAGATCTAAAATTAGTCACAAAATTGCATGTGAAAATTGACATGGTATTAGAGCCAAGGCTTTGAAGGAAGAGAGGGATTCATGTCTTGAGACAGTGGTGCAGATTTTTTTTTGTTCTAGGCAGGTCACCATGGAGACTTGGTTGGTGGATAGTGAAGCTTTTCGTCATATGAAAGGATCACAAAAATCGCTCGCCGTTTTGATAGGGGAGAACCCACGATTGCAGGTAGAACTTGGTGATAATACCAAGTATGTATTCAAGGGAGTTGGAACAATTTCGTTTTAGCTGAAGTCCAGAAAGCTTCTCAAGATGAGTGAAGTGTTGTATGCACTTGGACCAAATAAGAACCTACTTTCTATCTTTTCCATGGAGGACAGAGGGTATGCAGTGGCATTCGTAGATTGGAAGGTCTTTCTTGGAAAAAGGTATTGAGTCTTGACTTAGCAAAGATCATGGGTACTTGTGATGGCAGTCTCTATAAGTTGTCTGGTCAGCCAACTCAGGCCCTGGTACATGACATACAATGGGGGCAAGTATACCTCCAGTGAGGTCAGGGTTTTCTGCAAGGAGCCAGGGATTAAGAGGGAGATGACAATTCCTTTCAACCCACAACAAAATGGGGTTGCAGAAAGGAAGAATCATAGCATAGTTGAGGTTGCCAGGGCGATGTTGCATGACTAGGATCTTCCCATGATGCTTTGGGTAGAAGCATGCAACATGACAATTTATGTTCAGAACAAGAGTCCTCATAGGATCTTGGAGGTCAAGACTCCTGAGGAGGCATTCTCAGAAATGAAACTTGAGATAGGTCATTTGATGGTTTTTGGTTGGCTAGTCTACATCTATGTTCCAAAGAAGAAGAGAACGAAGTTGGAACCTTCCAGGAAAAAGAGCATGTTTGTGGGATACAACGAGACTTCAAAAGCCTACCAAATATACATTCTAGGGCAGGGATATGTTGAGGTTAGCCAAGATGTCAAGTTTAAGGAGGACTTGGATTTGAGGAGGTCCTTTGAGATCACAACATGTGATGAGGAACAAGAGGCTCCAAAGGTTGAGGAGAGTATAGTTACATCTAGTGCAAAGGAGGAACCCTCAGATCATGAGGAGGAGTCAAAGGAGTTTGTGAATCCAATGGATCCCTGTAGTGACGAGGAAACGAGGCCTAGATAGCTTCGAGACACCTTGAAGGATGTTAAGGGACATGCAACCCCCATAGGCACCTTTAGGGAGAGTAGGCCTTTGTAGAGGTTCTTGAGCTTTGTGGCTCTCATGAGTAACATCATTGATTTTGAGCTTTCCAGTTTTGAAGAGGCAATAAGCCAACATGTTTGTAAGGATGCCATGATGGAGGAGTATCAGTGCATCACGAAGAATGATGTTTGGGACATAGTTTTGAGACTAGAAAAGAAGTCTATGGTAAATTCCAAGTAGATCTATAAGATCAAGCATACCGTAGATGGTAGTATCGAGAAGTATAAGGCAAGGTTCATAGCTAGAGGGTTCTCCCAGAAAGAGGTAGTGAATTATGAGGAAATGTTTGCTCCAGTTGCCAAGTATACTTCTATTAGGGTTGTTATCTTCCTTGCTTCAGTTATGGTGTGGAAGATACATCAGATAGATGTGAAGACAAGGTTCTTCAATGGTGTGATTGAGGAGGAAATGTACATAGAGAAACCTTAAGGCTTTTGAGGTACATGAAAGGAAATCTCATGTTTGCAAATTGAAGAATGCCTTGTATGGACTCAAGATGGCACCTAGGGCATGGTATTTGAAGATTGATGGGTATTTGTAGAGTGTGGTTGTTCGTGCTCGAATCGTCGCCAGGTGAGCAAGAATGGGAGCACTAGCATGCCTTGTTGGGCTCAGCAAGGCAGAACAGGTTTGCTGTGAATCAAAATGGGTTAACAGAGAATAGAAAACCAAACGAAATAAAATCTACCTAAGAACTGAAAAACAAATAACATTACAACCATAAACAAAACTTCAAACATGAGATAAGGGAGTTCCCAGTGGTTTTAAGGCTTGATCTATTAACAAAAAACCAAAGCACATGCTGTGGAAAGGGATAATGGTTGCTCTTCCCTCCAACGGAAGGTCCTTTGGGAATCCTCAACTGAATGCCTTCCTTACAAAATGCACAGGGTAGAAATGGATGGTGAGAGAACTCGGTACTACACAACTGATGAACTAGTGATCCAAGACTAGGCTTAGAAGCATCTGAGCAGCGTAACTCTACTCTGAATTCCCTGCTGAAACAATGAGCCTTCACTGCTTTTTATAGCCATTTCCAGGCGGTCACTAAACTAGTTCCCGGTGTAGACACAGGCTAGTTTAGGGTTTTCTTAAGCCATAAATTCGTCGTTTCTACAGGACCGACCCTGATCAGGATGTCAAATCATCTCGGGCGAAGGTCTATTGGCGGTCGGGAGGCCGACTTAAGCATTTAATGTGCCGTATTGTCAGATGCGCGACTTTTTATGTGGACAGTCGCGCATCGAGCGCTTAAGCGCGCACAACACGTTCTTATCCCACGCATATGCGTGCACCTTGCTGATGCGAAGTGTCTTTCAATTTTTGTATAGTATTTGACCCTTCTGGAATGCTGTGAATAGTGTTATGAGTGACTTCATTGCTGTTTTGATGATGTAGAGTTCTTGTCGCTATGTGCAGATGATGTGGAGTTCTTGTCGCCATGTGCAGACGAAATTTCAGTGATAACAGTGGTCTTCACCAAGAGTGAAGCAGATCCTAGCCTATATCTCCTATAGGTTTGTAAGGATCCTCTCATATTGGTGTTATATGTCGATGACTTGTTTCTCACAAGAGCTGAGAAGCTCATCACCAGGTGCAAGAAAGAATTGGCTTCAGAGTTCGAGATGAAGGATATTGGATTGATGCATTACTTCTTGGGATTAGAGGTGTGGTAGCAGCTAGGAAATATCTTCCTCGAACAAGGGAAGCATGTAGTTGAGATACTGAGGATATTTGGGATGGACTGTAAGTCCATGACTACACCTATGACCACCTATTTGAATATGTTGGGGACTTCAAATTCAGACTTGGTGGATCCCACAATGTACAGACATTTGATTGGGCCATTGATGTACCTAGTTAATACCATACCAAATATTTGTTTTGCTGTCAACACCTTGAGTCAGTTCATGGTTGAGTCGAGGCAGGTGCATTGGGTAGCAAAAAAACATGTGCTTAGGTACCTTTGAGGTATAGTTGAATTTGGTCTAAGATATGTCGGAGGTGATGGAGTGAGCTTGCATGGATATTTAGACTCATATTAGGTAGGTAGTGCTATTGACAAGAACAACACTTCTGGTGGTTGTTTCAGCCTAGGATCAGTAGTGGTTTCTTGGTTCAGCATAAAGCAATCTTTCATGGCACTCAGTCTAGTAGAGGCAGAGTATATGGTAGCTAGTTTGGCAAGTTGTGACACTATTTGGCTTCACAAACTTCTTGCAATGTCATTTGGTTAGGAGTTGGAGTCTACTATGATTCACTACGACGATCAGGGTGCAATGATAACACTTCATCAAAGATAAGGTGCAGAAGGGAGAAGTGAAGCTTCAACACATTTCCTCGAATGAGTAGATTGTAGATATTTTCACCAAACCCCTAGTAAAGGGGAATTTGGTCTACTTCAGAGACAAACTAGGAGTGGTGGAGAATACCTCCCTCGCTAAGAGGGAGTATTGATTTTTTTAGCTTTGGGAGGTATTCCCACAAGAGGCCATGGTGTTAGGCATGTGGGAATCTTCGTTGGCACCAAATTACTCTTTCATTTCAGTGAAAATGCCCTTGGGATGAGGCTAGGGCCTTATGGGCTTGTTGATGGGCTTTGTGGGCTTGTGTTGGGGTTTCACACTAACAAAGAGGAATTTAATATTCTAATTTAATGTTGAGTTTAGTGGAGGGCTCCATAGAGTAAGATAAGGGATTCTAATCTCACATTAGACTCCAATAAAAGAAGAGGAGATTGTGACATCATGGAGTTAGCATAAGTGAGTAAAAAATTGTGCTAGGAGGCTGGCTATTTCAACAAGAAGATTTATGCACTTAGGCAATTTGGCCTAGGGTTCTTGGAGAATTTTTGTTTCTATTTTCAGTCAAGGAAGAGTTTTGAATTTTTCTAGACAAGAGAAGACACATGCGTGAGGGCCACACTTGTGAGAGGAGGAGAAAAGTAGTCCTACAAGAGGAGAGAGAAAGGCTGCATGTGTGGAAAAACTATATAGGTCCACACATGTGAGTACAACAGTCCATACAGTCACATGTGTGATGGTATGTACCTGTCCATACCACATGTGTGACCTGAAAAGTACAGATGCACGTGTGGAGGGTTTCTGCAGGCTACACATGTGAGTTTTGGGCAGAAGACAGGTCCTTATAGGATGACATCAGCAGACCATACAAGTGACCTACAACAGATTGCAAATTGACATTCTGTCCCGGGTAAAGTTTGCTGATTTTTTGGTTTTCAGTGGACAGGTTTGTTCTCAGAATTTTGGTAAAACTGTGTCAGCTGGGAGGGCTGATTTTTCTCTCAGAATTTCTGAATTTGAAAATTTTACAGAACATAAAATTTTGTGTCTCAAGTGCATGGATGATTTATCTTAGATCTTTTTGTTTCCATTGCTATAATTTTTTGCCATAATTTTAGTGTAAAATTGTTTAGTGATAGCAGCTAGGGTTTACTGTTTGATCACTAGGAAGTAATTTTCAGATCTAAAATTAGTCACATATAATTGAATGTGAAAATTTATAGTCATATCACAACTCATGACACTATTGTTAGGTTATGGCCCACTCATTTCACTAACACAAATTCCTGTGGAATTGGAATAAAATTTAGTTTGATTGTATTTTGTTCTCTGTGTAATTCGAGATGGTTTCAAGTTTCTTTGCCGCTAATTAGTAGTAGGCAAAAAGATTCTCTCTGTTCGTTGGTTTCAAGGTTTGACTGCTTGGTTTATCTGATGTCGTGCCCAACCAAATTCATAAACTGCTTGAATATTGTTCACCCAACACTCTTTACTCAAGTAGCTTGTTAAGAGTTCAAGCCCAACAAGTAATAAGATGCATGGCTGTAGGTAGCTACCTCCACATATCGTTGTAGGTGACAACACTGCCTACAAATAGCAGAGCACATGCCTATTCAAATTTCCAATTGGTATTGTTGTTGCTTGTCAATTACATAAACAAAGAACAAATAGGTCTTACACTAGCAAACAGAGAAGGGGAGAATCATTGTATGTTAAATTTATGGCTGTATCAAAGGTCCTGTTATCACTCCAGGAAACTACTTAGGGTTGTAAGCTAAGTATGCCTGGTAACTTAAGAAATAAATACTTTTCAGTAGGTGGATCAATGGGATACCAAGAAAGCACATTGAAGAGATTTACTTATCAGAATATCTTAATGAACCAACGCTTTTAGAAACTGTCAATCAGATGCAATATAACAAGAAAGGTATGAAGAATACTATTCAGATAACCAAATACATG
>JZKD02S1081223.1:719010-735986 GCA_000966675.3 Picea glauca | reverse complement strand
GTCCTCTTACATTTATTATATCTAACTACCATAGTGGATCTTATTTAATAATATAGTGGACCTAGTCCACCTTACATTGAATGACCTCCACTATTATCACTATGGGCCCTCTAGGGCCCCCCCTTACCTCTCTAGCTACCTTACAAATTTTGAAGTAGGTGACCTTATCTTGAAGTGGGGCAAACCGCATGAGGGAAAGGGAGAACACACAAAATTTCAAAATTTATGGCTTGGACCATTTTTAATTGTTGAAAAGTTGGGTCCCAGTTCTTTTCAATTACAAAATCTAGAAGGGTAGCTTGACACCTATCTGGTGAATGGACAAGCCCTGAAAAAATACTTTACTTGATGACAACCCTTGTATATTATGCACATACTTTGCTTTTGTTTGTTTTTTTCGTTTGCTTTTTGTTTTTTATTTTTCTTTGAATTTATCAGCTTGTGTTTTTGGAAAATACACATACCTGTATACTAAGCTATTCAGACAAAGACAATAGAAAATTCCTTCGTTGAAATAAGTACTAAGAAAATTTGTATAAACATCAATGGTATATTTTTGAAATTTATATCTATGTTGGAAGAAAGTCTGTTGTATGAAAGAAGTTGACTGATTTCAGTCTCTGAGCAAAGCTTGTCATGATCATCTATTATCTTTTTAGGCTGTCCCTTTTCCTTAAAGGAAAGACTCGGAAGATGTCTCCCTGCCTTAGGAAGTTGTTTTTGTAAATGAAACATCTCTAGATCTTAATAAAGGACAGTCCTTAAAAAAAAAAAAAATGTTAAATCATGATTTTCAGCATCACCCCGCTCAGCTATATATCTCTGAAAAACAAAACAAGATAAATCATAAATAAGAGCTGTGGCAAGTGCTTGTAAACCCACTGGGATGCTGAACAGGTCTGGTGGCAGCGGGTAAATGCATGCATGATGCCAAGACAACTTCATTGGGGTATTGAATAGGCCCGCTGGCAGCGAAGCAATGTCGGGTATATGAAAATTTGCAAATAAGAAAGCTCTTTAATGTCCTTTATTATGATCTAGAACATCTTGGCAGGATACAGATGTCAGAGTGGGTTAAATGGCAACCCTGTCGAGGCTATGGACTCCTGCTAGCAGCAGTGGATCTGTCAATAGTATTGGATATTTTATCTTTAATATTGTGACTTGCTGGTCTTAAGACTGTTATCAGTTTTCATCTTTTAAAACACTGCTGGGATAGTTGGTAAATGATGATGTTTATACGATTTTCTGGTTGTTATTTTTGAGTTGGAATTATCTTTACTGTCCTAATCTGAATTTGTTCCTTTTGGCAGAGATAACTGCTTCTACCAGTGTGTCTCCATTGTTGGAAGCCAATTCACATTTTTTCCATTATTTTATAAGCTGCCTACACCAATGCTTTGCAAACATCAATTTTTCATCGCAATTCTCAAATAAACGACATTTTTATTTTTGTGACATTTGCGCATTTACCTTTTGTTTGTTTTCACGACTGTAAGCATGAAAACTTGATCTTTCAAAGTCGTATTAAAACCATTATTGAATTGTCATTATCCTTCTTGTCGATATGCCTATTGCGCTTACATTTTACTTATCATTATATAGTTGGCAAGACCTTTTGATCCGCACTCATTTGACATTCATTGATTGATCATGTATTCTCATTTCATGAGTGATTACGTTTGTGATTCATTGGCAATTGGATTTATATGTCTTTGATTTGATCTACTTGACCATTGGTATCATAAAGATATATAGGTGTTATGGTTAAATCCTTGATATATTTCATTTGATATAACACCTAGTTTAAAACGCATTGGCACATTGGTTAAACTCTTGATATGAATTGTTACAATGCATGTCAAAACATTGGTATTGGTTTTGATTTGTATGTTGGGTGTTTAAAACTATGGCATAAATTTGATTGTGCGTGTTGGTTTATACACTTACCATTGATTTTATTGGTCGGGCAAGTGACATGATTTTTAAAACTATACAATAGTGGGTTGAACATCTATAAGCGCCGACGGTTGTACCTTGGAAATAACTATTATGCATGGCAGAAATAAGATCCACCACCTTCGCACGATGTCATTAATGCCTATCCCTTATCCCTGTTTCACCTCTATTAGCTCGGGTAACCCTTCGTGCACTCTACTCCTATGTATGTTATGATCTTAACCCTGGCTCATTCACGGTGTGCTCGGCTCCATGGCATCGGTGGTGCGAATTGAGATGAATGGTATCCAAGCCTTGCTACTGTTCGACAATGCACGGAAGGACTTAGAGGATAGCGGTTGGCTCACCTTCGTGCAGAGGTTTGAGGGTTGTAATTTGTTTGTTGCACAGTAGTTCACCCTGACTTTTGATGGCTGTAGAGCCAAGGCGGGCGACATTCAGTTGGAAATCAGTCAAGAGTTCATTAGCTTTGCCACTGGGTTAGTAGCCACGGGCCAACGTTGGTTCAAAAATTCTAAGTTGGAAGAGGTTCCATGGCCACTACTGTTCGTTTCATGAAAGGTCACATCCTGTGACAGAGGTATGGCCATTTCCATGATTAAACCACAATGGCATGACCTTTTGATAGTAGTTAAATAATTCATGACCTGTGAGGGTCGATATGGACTCATTTTTCTCTACCACTTGCGTTTGTTAATGAATTTTATAGGGTATCCATTGAATATGCCTTTCTATTTCCAGTGTAGCCTGTAAAAAATGTCAAAAAGGTTTAAAAGGGAGAAGGTAAATAGTAGCCTGTTCCACCATGGACTAATTAGACTTATCATTGTTCATCACTTAAACCTCCACGGTGATAGCTGGCGAGATTTTATCACTCGAAATGGTTTTGATGATATAGACCCTGTCCAGATTGACAAGCCTGTGGTTAATGAAACCAAGGTCGGGCCACCCATGCCCTTCCATGTCCTATTTCCCTCTCCTAAACCTTCGGTCGACCCTGATATTGACTTACCCGACGTTATAACTGAGAAGGCTGAGGCTATAAAAAAACCTATGAGCAAAAAGGTTAGAGGTAACCCTACTGTTGATGGCAAAGGAAAAAAGAATGCTCAACTTATCTCCAGAATTGCTAGAAATAAGCCTAAACCTAGTGTTGAGCAGAAGCTCATAGTCCTTAGTGAGGATTCAGACTCTGACATAGAACGCTTCCTAGTGAGTGAGTACCCTTACTCATAGGGTCTGTGCTCTGAGCCACCTTATGAATTCATTTCGAATCTTCCCCCTTGCTTAAGAAACAATCTCAGTTACCCAGGGATTGAACTACCTAACAAAACCCTCAGCAATGTAACCAAACCCTCACTTGCATCTTCAAAGCCTGGACAGTCATCATGTGACCAATGTGATGTGTGGTTGGAACGATACTATATAGACGTTCCTATGCTTCAATCGAAAATTAAATCACTAGAAAACCAAGTTGCAGTATTGACCAGCCAAAGGGATAAACTTCAAGCAACTGATAGGAAGCAGAGGACTACTGGTTCCATCATTTTTTGGAATGTTGAATCGGCTACAACCATTGTCAACTCCAAAATGTCATGATCAAGACGTATGCTCGTCATACAAGTATGAATTTTGATATCATTCTAGTTTTGTGAATGACCAGGATTAATATAATGAGTTGAATTTGGTTTTCAAATAGCTCTGTCTATCATTCGAATTGGCTCGGTCATAATTTCGTTCATCATGTACATTGTTTTTGCTTTGCTAAAAATAAATGAAGTTTCAATTTGGATACATGATTTGCTCATACCCAGTTTAGCCACTGATAGATTTTCATCGGATTTGATTCATTTGTCTGTTAACTTAACGAAATCAAAAAGGCCTCTAGAGCCTTATTGTAATTCATTCTGCTAAGATGGATAACTGCACGTAGCATCCACATCTCTTATTAGAGATAACTACTATCATTCGAGCAAGTGTTTCACTTCTGTAGTTTTACAGTTTCATCCTATTTCATTATTTAATAGAACATATTGTTCACTTTCTTCATATCCCTGTTTTTATTGTATTCAATGTCTTAATCAAATCGTTCTGCTCCTAAATCCACATCAAACATCCACTCTAGCATGCATTTTTGTATGGTTTGAGAGACAAAGTGAACAATCAATACCCACAATAAGCATAACATACTTGGTAATCTTGATGAATAATGTCATTTAACTCTATCCTTGTGTGGATCTTAGCAAGTTACAAATCATAAGCATTTTAGCCTAAATAATAAGCAATGGATGCACTCACTTGCATGTTTCTATAGGCTTATAAAGAGAATAAACTTTCTTCATGGCTCTTATAGTGTTTCAGTAGAATTGTCACCCCTCAATAAAGTCCTCAAGCTTTAGAATAATTTCTTATTTTATGATGAAATCTACAATGAACATCACAAATTTGCTCTGGAGTTTAAAGAATTCAGTTTCCATGATTTTTGAACATCACAAATTTGCTTGGGAGTTTAAAGAATTTGGATTACATGATTAAACACATTGGGATATGCTTAAGATATGAATCATAATGTACATTGGAAGCTTCAAATTTTTTCATGAGAGAATGTAGAATAACAATTACAATTTATTTATTTTTTGGTTGCTTAATGTTTAATGTTGTAAAAATTGGAAAACTGTATTCTTTTATAATTATTATATTTATGAAATATATAGCTACTTTACTCTTATCAATTAAAATATCAATATTACAACTTTTCATTATGAATCCATATGTATTCGCCACCCAGACGAGTAGCAATCAACAGAGAATCCACAGACCAAAAAGAGAGGGGTTCACATGCAATGAATCTAGATCCAAATCGATTCAATGAATGGGGTTCACATGCAACTGAATGGAGTTCACATGCAACTGAATCTAGATCTGACTTTGGATTCCAAAGAATCCAAATAATCCAAAGACCAGTAGCAATCAACAGAGAATCCATAGACCAAAAAGTCAAGGGTTGAAAGCATTTAAAATAAATTTCATGAAAATAAAGAACACTCATAAAAGTCAACTTACAAAAATGAAAGGGATATAAAACCTTATCTTTTTCATTAACAGATACACAATTTTCCAACGCTTTCTTTATCAAAAGAACTTCCTTTTAACCCCCCAAAATTACACAATGCCACATTCCTTGAAAAAAATCCTATGATTATGTTGATGTTTGTAGTATTGGATAGGTACTTCCCATAGATCTAAGTCATCCAAATCCTTCTACCTTAGTAATCTAATTTAATTAAAAAAATTATTAAAGTAATGTGCTTTTATTAATTAGTTGAGTTTAATTTAATGAAATGTTAAAGTTATTAGCATTAGTGAATTAAATCTTAGCCATTGATCTCAAGTGAGGTGATATTTAATATCAACTCTCAATCATTTTGGAGATTAGGGTTAGGTCATAACTCAATATTATAAAACCAAGTCTAGGGTGAAGGAGGGACATACTTTATACGATTTTGGAGAGAATCGAGGTCACTCTTAGGAGAAAGAAGGACTTTTTATCAAGGGATGAATCCCAAAGGACTATGATTTAAGGAGATATTGGATAGGTGAGGAGGAAATTTCATATAGAGTTCAACTCATGTCAAAGGAGAAGGGAGAATAGGGTCGGCCACAAGAAGATCTGACAAATCGGAGCCACCGCAGTAGGGTGGAGTTGTATGTGCTCCAAACGTCGCTGAGGGTGCATATGTACTCAAGATGTAGTGCAGGAAAGTGTGTATGTATATGAGCTACAGTGAGCCAGGGAGCACATAAGTTTTAGAAAGTGAATGTACAAGGTCATACATACACAACATAGTTTCTAGAGTTTGCAAGTTCTTTCTATAGTTTTTAGTATTTCTATGTGGGCCATTTATCCAGTAAGGGAGCACCTATAAGATTTGATATTATTCTAATGATAATTTGATTTGAAGGGAATAAATCTTTATGTGTTGTGTGAGATTTGGTTTCTAGTTTTTCTTCTGCTATATTTATTTCCTTCCTTAACCAACAACATAGCCCAGTTGGACTTTGGGGATGCTACAACCTTGGGAGAGGTTCCCTGAAAGTGGCCTCTTGATGAAGATGCACATATTTCTATTGGCAGACGTTGAAGGATGTGGGAAAAATTCTCCATCATTTTGACCCTTTGTCCCATGAGAGCTTGTTCAAGCAATTGTTTAATAGAATCTTCTTCTCCACCTTTTTTATTTTCTTTCACCATTGAGGGTTTCTTGGTCGTGCGAGAGAGATTTTCCTTAAGAGATACAAGCTCAAGACTGAACTTTCTATACTCGGACCTCATCAAGGACATGCACTAAAAAATGATCAAGAGAAAACTGTTCTTATAGCAGTGATCCAGATTATTTTTGCTATGAAATGGAAGCAGAGATATTAAAATGAAATACACATAAAAATTTCTAGAAACAAATAAATACAACAATATATGATTTGTATTAATGAAGGAAATGTACAGAGACTATAAAAATATAGAGTGAAAGACTCGCTATAATGGTGGCATATTTATCTCTCAGAAGATATGTGATGACTACGCTCATTTGCAAGAAAATGATGATTACAATGAGGCTCTCAAGGAATTTTTATGATAAACATGAATTCCAAAACCCTAGAAATCCAAAAAACCTAACCCTAGGAGATGAGGCACCAAAAGTCATGTGGGCCCCATTGAGGTAAGTTAGTACATCAACTTCTCGAGGTCATAACATTTGCATACGATCTCTGGTTTAGGCGTGTGATAGCCCATTGGAAGGGTATTTTCAAGAACTACACATTATGCCATCAAAATCTAACTATATTTATAGTTTGACTATGGAAATCCAAGAACACATTTTTTAGGGCCCCAAAATGGCCCTGGAAGTATAAAAAGATGTACCGACATGAAAACTTCCAAAATAAGCCAGTTGGAATAGGTGGGGATGCACCATTATCCACTTGGATGTTGTGTAGGGATTCAGGATAGATCGAGAAGTGAAGAAACCAGAATTATAAATAAATTTCCCCATTATAGAGAAACGTGTTGAACTGAAAACTGTCAAAATGAGCCAGTTGTAATTTGGAACAGGTGGATGGCCACCAATATCCACCTGGATCATCAAACCCAGAGCTTCTTGTTGCCAAACATTCGTGGAAAAATTGATGGAAAGAATTAAGCATAAATAAATTTGAGGAAGAAAGTTAAGAAGTCTAATTCACAAAATATTGGAAATCCAAAAATGCTTCTTGCAAACTCTCCATCGTTGCAAAATCTCCTGACTGTCAACCCTTTAAATATGCTTCTTTTTCTATTTTATAATATTCTCTTCATCTTCTTGAACATTATTTAGGGTTAGGGTTAGGGTTTTATTTTCCCCTTTGTAAATGTGAACTCATATATTTGTGCCATTAAATGGGACCCACTTTGGAAGCTCAAAAACTTGTTTGAATAAATGATTTTTAAAAACTAATTAGCTGCCAAGATAGAAAATAGTCTCTACTATAATTTATTTTTTAGGGAATTATAGTTATGATTCTATCCATGGAAACCAATTCCAAAGTTTTCTAAATGTATCTATATTTCCTACGAGGTCTCATTTACTCTATTTGTACATCAATATCATTATGGCCTCTAGAAGATAGACAATCAATAACCATTGATTTATTCCTCACATGAATTCTCAACTCTTGATTTGATAATTCCCCCCATTTATCCCATATGCATTGGGGAATTGATCCAGGTAGATATTTGTGGTCAACTACATGTTCCACTAATTATGAATTGTTCCACATCTTGGTAGTTTTTCTATAGTTTTTCAGGTCCCAAACTTTTGGCGTTGTTTTGAGGCTCTAAACGACCTTTTTTTGGTGCGACAGTGCTTATCATGTAGCCAAAGGTAGATGCTAGGATATTCATAATGTTTTCTTCTCGGCTAGAAATTTTTGGCGGGCTCTTGATCACCTCAAATGGATATCATATGCAAAAGTTACGATGCTAGGCTAATCAAAATGTTTTCTTCTCAGCTAGAACTTTCTAGAGGGCTACCCAGAACCTAAAATAGAGATCATATGCAAAATTTACACCCCTAAGAAGTCGACATATCAACTAACCACATTGGGGCCCACAAACCATTTGGTGTTTCATATTTTGGGGTTAGGGTTTTGGATGTTTAGGTTTTTTCATTGATTCCTTATGTTAAAAAGAACTTTTCAGCCTCTTTGTAAGACACGTCTCACTATTCAAGGATAAGCTACCACCATTCTACTTGTTAGTAATATTAACTACAGAGATGTGGTTTGATGAAAACTATGAAGTGTTACCCATGATTTTGGTCGTCATGATGATGTATTGATGATGGTGTACTCAGTCTCTTCAGAAGAAATTTCTCCTGATAAAAGTTACTTTCATCTCTTCCAAGAAAACTCATTTTTGAAACAAGTTCGCAGGCTGCTAGTATATTTGGGTGCGAGAATGCTTGATTCTCGCAGGCTGCTTTAAGATAGGGTGAAAACTTCTCACACTGTGTTGAATAGTCAGGGTGCGAACTCTTCCTAGAGCATGGAAAAAGATGAATTCTCGATGCTTCTAGAAGGGAATCTTCTAGAAGGATGGGTTGGAATTCGAATGGTTATCCTTGTACTGGATTCTCTGATATTTTGGGATCATTCTCATTCAAGTAACTATCTCATTCTCTCCTATATATTGAGAGAAATCTCATGGAAAAGGTTAAGCAAGATTCATTGGAGAATTGGTGAAAGAACTGTGTGAAGGACTGAACATTGAACAACATCTTGGAGACTCTAGCAAGTCTATCAAGAGGATTTGATATTCTTCATGCAAGGATTGAGCAAGTGTGTGTGTTGGAGCCAGGAGCCATCGAAAGGAAGTTTGCAACATCAAGGCTCAGGTTGTAATATTTACTTTCCATTAATATGATACAGTGACATGTCCCTTTCCCATAAATCTACTTCCACTTTATTGTGTAATTCCTTGATCATACACATAGGTTGACAATTGAATAGATTGTGCTATCTTCACTTTGGTTGGTTTGTGTTGTCTTGATATTGACTTCATGAGAGCACTGAAGTGAAGCAGGAGCAACAAAGACCCTAGGAAGCGATAATAAGGTATGTTATTTGTTCTTTCCTCCTAGTTAATTCAATGGTCAAAACTTAGGGAAAGAGTCATGTCCTGTCCTGTTTTGTTCTAGATCTAGGTGGATCTATGGAGATCTATTAGTGTCTGCACCTACTAATTAATCCGATAACAAAATTTGTGACTCCACTAGGAAACAACCCATTTTCTTTGTGGCTTTTGGTATTTTTCTGTGGCCATTTGCTCTAGTTTTACTTTTCTCCTTTCCTATCAATCTCCGAGTCTTCAGGATATCCTGATAGACCCTCTGGGTCCAGAGGCCTTTTCAAAATTTTCTTCATTTTCCAAAAAATTGACTAGTTTCATAGGTTCTCGCACTGCACTTCACTGTAGCCTACGAGAATCCACAGAGTTTGCACTCTGCCTTTAGGTTGCAGTGCGAGGTTCTTGCACTTTTCTCAAGGGCCACCTACAAGAATCACTAATTCTTGCACTGTGTAATACTACCAGCCTGTGAACTCATTTTTCCAAAATTTTGGATTTGAGTTTTGGCATATTCAATTTCCCAGATTAGTCTAGGTGCCTTGTAAGAGTTTCTTGGACCATTGATTGGTGTATTTCTTGTCTTCATTTTTGTGCATGAACAGTCTTAGGATTTTGAGGCTCTTCTTGTCATTTCTGTCTTGGCTTTCGTTTCTTGACTTTTCTTGGAAAAACCATTATCTTTGATTTCAGAATCTGAGTGTTTTTTATTAGTTAAGAACCAGTGATTGGTTGAAAGTTGAGTTTTCTTGGTCTTTATCATTTGCTTATGGTTTGAAAGATCATTTTCTTTTGTGTTTGAAAAGACTAGATTGGTTTGCTTTTTATTTTTGTTTTCATTGAAAGAGTGGATTGGGTTATTATCATTGCTTGTTCATTAGTTTTTTATTTTCTGTACTCTCAATAGCATGTTGAGGGTCCTTTTTGAAAAGTGAACAAAGTTTTTCTTTCAAAAAAATCGTTTTTGTCTTCAAAAACATTGAAAATCAATTGTTGAAGTAGTTGAAAAAGCAGCAATAGAGCATTGCTATTTGATGCGTGATTTGTTGCATTTGCATTTTAAAGGAAATTTTGCATTGTAGTTCAAGGTTGATATAGAAAACTTTCACTTTCCCTCCCATACATAGGATTCATTGAATGAAAGTGATCTATTTCATTCTCATCCATGCATTGTTGGGTCAGAGTCATACAACATAAGTTTCATCTCAGTTTCCTTTGAGTAAACAACAACTCTTAATAACACTGCGTAATCATAAAATTTAACTAGTAACTCTTTTCTAGGGATCTTTAACACCAAAATTTAGCTCGGCTAGTGCTTTGGAGTAGGAAGAGAGATACACTCTCCAAAAGCACAAAACACACAATAGCATCTTGTGTTAGGGAGTGTTAAATTCCATTTGCAACATCCTATCCTGGGAAGCCCTTCTTACACAAGGGTCAAGCATGAGGTTGCATTGGTATTGACAGAGTTACTCACCCTACTTTGTTGGTATCAGTGTAGAGATTGCACATATTACATGGATCACTCGGAGGTATACCCACAATGATGAGTGGAAGCCTTTTGAGTTGATTTCGGGCTCGATACCCTGCCCTTGCGTGTGGATCGGACTGTCGACTATCCCCCCAGGCTTTATTGTTGTTGGTGGTGACCTTAGTGGCCTATATTTCTAGGTTCTTACCCGAGGTGACTGTGAAGGGGAAAGTCTTCACGGTACCTAGAATTGACGTTGACCAAACTCACTCGGGCTCCTTGGAGGGTATATCCACGATTATGTGTGGGAGCTTGCACCAGGGTGTAAGTCCATTAAGAAGGTTGTCAGAATAAATTTTCCACCCTAGCCCAACCCCTTCTCATCTCGTTGTTGCAATGTTGGATTTCATCACCAACTAGTGGCTTCAAAATTAGAAGGTCTTGTTTGCTTGGTGTTGCTTCCTCGATTTTGTTTACTAGCGCGTGTTGTTTGTTTCTTGAAGTTGACCATAGGATTTTCTTCGTGAAGATTGTCACTCATTTACAATAGATCCTCCATGTCGTTCACGTAGAATGCAGGGTTTATCTCCAGAGCATTTGGAAGGTTCTCAACCCTTGCCTACAAGTACACCTGAGGGCTCTCCTCGGCAGAGTGAAGCCACAGTCGTCACCACACCACAAGTGGAACAAACTGACTCTCTAGAAAATTTTTGAATTACTAATACTCGAGAGGAATTTTGACTTCACCCTGATTCTGAGAGACATTTTATGCAAGAAAACTCTTCTGGAGACTTAATTGTTGTGTATTCTGGATTTTCGTCTAGACCTGGGGACCAAGATCCTTTTTGGTCTACGGGCGTTTTTCAATGGGACCTTTTCGGTCCAGGTTCACCTGTCATTTCCGAAATCAACCCACCTATGATTTTTGAAATCTCTAGTACTGAGACAGTACCTATGACTACTGCTTACCGCTTTACCATCCCTACCGAAATGGCCCATCTCACAGCTACTATGAGTGTTCCAACCGGGTTTACTGCGGTTAGTGTTGCTCCCATCAACACACCACGAATGCCCAACATTTCCTTGACACTACCACCAAGATACCATGCGTTGAATGCTTCCATTCCTACTGCTGCACAAACTCCATCCGGCTCTCCTAGTGGTCCTTCTTCTTCTGGGCACTTTCTTCCCAGTTTTGTTCCAACACTCCCTCAATTTCCTTTTGGAGGACCTTCTTCATCTTCTACTGGAAATCCTAATCCTAGCGGCACTATTCCATCATTCACTCCAAATTATCAGTTTCCGATTAGTGGACACTTTAATCAAGATGGTATGATGCAGCCCCCTCTCAATGGGCAAATTTCTTTTGGAACACAAGTCCCAATTGGAACACAACCCCCCATTGGAACATTGCCCCCAATTGGAACAACACCTTTGATGGGAGGACCAACCCCACCTTATGGGCAAAACATACCTCCGTCCTTGGCCCAATATTGGAATCAGTTGATACAAAATCCTTCTCAATCGACTGGGGGGTAGCAGTTTCCAACTGTGTCTGTAACAGCCCCTAGCCTGGGCCAACCATATCCAGGTTCGTTCAATCCCATTTGGGGGGAGAATGCTCCAACTCAAGCCTCTGTTACAGGGTATACTCCTCCGAGCTACTATCCTCTCCAACCACCACTGAATATGCCTGGGTCTTCACATTATATGAAGACTTCTTATGGTCCTACTGGTTTTCCAATAGGGCTTCCTCCCCAAATCCACCAGTACCCGTAGGTGAATCGAAAGTTACCCTTTCTCACCACTTTGGATCTTCTGGATTTGTCAAGGATTTTAAATGATTCTTTTCATCACTCTCCCCAGTGGCCTATTATCCCTGCCAAGCTTCCATTGGATATTCCTAAATTCAACAGAAAAGTGGGAGAGGACCCAAACAATCACGTTATGAATTTTCACCTATGGTGTTCATCCAAATCGTTGATGGATGACTCTATTCATTTACATCTTTTTCAACGCACCCTCATAGGTTCTGCTATGAAGTGGTATATCGAATTTCCATGAAGTTTCTTCTCTGATTTCAACACCCTAGCTATGGCTTTCCTTACGCATTACCAGTTACCAATCCGTTATGACACGGGGACCGAGATTTTGACTTCCTTCAAACAGACTAAAGGAGCTCATATATCTGATCACATCCATGAGTGGCGAGGGAGACGACGTCTCATTAAACTTGAGCTCCCCGATCAGTTATTCGCAGAATGGTTTACAAAATCATTTTTGAACGAAATCGGTAAGGACATTTCCATGGGTGGCATAGTCACGGAAGAGCAGGCTATAAGTCGTGCTCAATATCTTGACCTCATTTATTCACAAACAGGAACCCTTTATGATTTACTACCTGACTTACCTCATCCTAATACTTCCAACACTTCAACTACTCCAGCTGCCTTGCATGCAGCTGACGGTGTGATTGGTACTACACAAGCCCAATCACATTCTGCTTCAAGCACAACTCCCAAATATGCTTCTTATAATGTTCAAAATGCTCCATCTCCTACCACTCCCACCGACAAGACTTCTGAGGTAAATGTAGTCCAATCTACCCCAGCCGGTAAAAAAAAATCTAAAAAGGGGAGAGGAAAGAATAAGGAGGGAAAAAATAATTCTCAAGAAAATCAAACCAAAACTACCCCTATTGACGATCGGGATAAGCTCAAATCACGATACCCTTGCCTTATCTGTGGTGATGATCACTACACGAAAGATTGTCCAAGATGTGCTGAGGTCACTAAGTTCCTTCAAGGAGATCCAAAACTGCCTACACCGGTCGTTTTGTCCCAACCCTTCCTGTCTCAACAACAGGCTCAGTTGGTCATCCATGACCAACCCTCTTCTTCTACTACATCATATGTTTTGATGTGTACTGGAGATTCTAAGCAGAATAATGTTGCACTCACTACTTGGGCCAAAGATTATTCTCCCTCTCAGGAGAAGGTTGATGATCTACCTCCTTATTTGGCACAACCCTCTCCTACGACTCCAAATACCAATGGTCCTCTTCATCTCGAACGACTGAGCCTCGACACAGTTCTGTGACCCCCCCCTAAGGGCATCGTTCGGAAGTTATCTTTCAATCCTTATGCTCATGTTGCCCAGAAATACAACATTGTTGAAGATCTGGCTCAGGCACCTTCTACGATGTCAGCGCTCGAAGTCCTTCAGACTTGTCCTGCACAACGGAAGGCACTGTTGAAATATATCGGTGGAATCAATCCGATGGATACAAATTTGATAGTATTTGACTTGGAGGATCACGTTCCAAGGTTACCCCCTCAAATTTCTTTCTAGATCCAAGTTGTTGTCTCTGACAAAAAATTTTGTCTCACCATTATTGATGAGGGTGCCTCGACATGTGTGATGTCTCTTGCTTGTTGGAAATCCATTGGCTCTCCTCCTTTGAATGAATCCCAGAACACTCTTAAAGCTTTCAACGGCTCTGGTTTTAAGCCCCACGGTGTTCTTCCTTCATTGCCCATTACGTTAGAAGGCAAAATGGTCCAAGTCGAAGTGGAAGTCTTTGACGCTCCCCTTTATTATAATATTTTTCTTGGCCACCACTGGATCGATTCCATGCACGTTGTTGTGTCGACACTTTTCCATGTAGTACGTTTCCCTCATCAAGGAAAGGTTGTTACCATCGACCAAATTGCCTTCTTCAGTTCTGATACCCGTACTGGAAACGTACCATTTATCGCTAAAACCTCACCGGGTTATGAGAACGTTGGTGTAGGCCTTCTCAAGGACTCTTTGTTAATGGGTACTTTCCCCATTCCACTGCCCGATGTTCCACGCTCATCTGTTGCTTCCATCAACATGATCTCCACCGTACCTCATGAACTTGCTGCATATCACAACCCCTGGATAGTCCCTGACCCTAGAGATCATCTTTGTTACGACGATGCCATGCCATTAAGTCCGGTCGAATCTGCCTACCAGGCCATTCAATCGACAACACCTTATACTCCTTCTCTTTATGAGTTGTCTCCTGATCCTTTTCTTGTTATTTTTCCCACTAACGAGATGATCATGTTTATCATGGAAGACACCCCTTGGGATGATGGACATCATCATTCCATCCTCTTTCTGGAGCAACATACTCTTGAGAACTACCAACGAATTTCAACTTCGTCGACCATTGTTGTCATCTCGATCGTTCACGAGTCCGTACACGATGTGTTTGCCAAAGGGAACTTAAGCGATATTTCGCCCACTATTCCCATTGAGATATCCATCAAACCTGGGATTGTTGAAAATGTCCACATTGGAGCTTTGTGTTCTTCTGATGAAATCGTCACCTATACCTTCCTTTTCAAATAATTTCATGACATCTTCGCCTGGAGCTATGAAGAAATGCCAGGTATCGACCCTGCGATTGTGATACATGAGATAAAGACCTACCCCAATGCTAAACCCATCTGGCAATGCCTTTGTCCAGTTCACCCACATAAAGTGGCTACTATAAAGCTTGAATTCGAGAAACTTCTTAAAGCTAGCTTTATTTATCCTGTGGCTCTCATAGACTGGGTTTCTAATCTTGTCCCAATTGACAAGAAACAAGGCACTATTCATGTATGTGTTGATTATAGGGATATCAACAAATCTTGTCCCAAAGACAACTTTCCAACCCCCTTCGTCGATCAGATTGTCGACGATTGTGCCGGAAGTAAAATCTTCTCCCTCAAGGATGGTTTCTCTGGGTATAATCAAATTAACATTCTTTCTGAGGATCAACATAAGACTACTTTTATTTGTCCTTGGGGTACTTTTACCTATCAGAAACTTCCTTTCGGTCTCAAGAACACTGGCGCAAATTTTCAATGCTCTATGTCTTATGCTTTTCATGATATCAAGCACATCGTTCAACCATATTTGGATGGTTTACCCGCTCATTCAATGCACCGAGTCAATCACCCCACCCACCTCCGAGCCATTTTCGTTCGCTGTCGATTCTATCGTATACGTTTAAATCCTCATAAATGCATTTTTTGCATGGAATCCGACCATCTTCTAGGTTTCATTGTTTCGCGTCAAGGGATTTGAGTGGATCCGTTGAAGGTTGAGGTGATCCTTAATCTCCCTCCTCCTTCTACACTTCGCCAGTTGCAAAGTTTGCAGGGGAAAGAAAAATTTCTTCCTCGTTTTATCCCAAATTATGCCGAGATAACTCGTGGATTTATGCGGCTATTAAAGAAGATTCTGAGTTCGTCTGGGATCCCATTGCCAATAATGATTTTGAAGCTTTGAATTTTTCCCTAACACGAGCTCCGCTTCTTTTTCCCCCCGATTATAGTCATGATTATTTCCTCTACCTTGTTGCCTCAGATTACACCATTGGCATGGTTCTCATCTAAGAGGATGATGCCCACGACTAACATGTTATTTACTACTTTAGTTGAAGTCTCACACCCACTGAAATCAAGTATCAACATGTGGATAAACTGGCCTTGGCTGCTGTCCAACGCTTCCAACACTATATCCTCTCATGCAAGACTATAGTGATTTCACATTGCAACCCTATGCAACACATCCTCACCCATCAATTTCTAGGGGGAAAGTACTCAAAATGGATTGTGATACTCCAGGAGTTTGAGTTGGAATTTGAACGCACCAAGTCCAAGAAGTCCTTAGTTTTTGCTGAGTTGATATGCGACTTTCCTCATTTTGCAATGGAAAATGTAGAAGCTGATTCATTACCCGATGAGTCGCTTTTCCTTATTAGCACTAATGATATTTGGTATGGTGATATCATTATATATCTCCAAACCCAGACTTTCTGGCCACCTTTGTATAATACTGAACACCGTCGAATACGATATCAATATCGTCAATACATTATCTGTTTTAGGATAAATTCGTTAGTGCGGACACAGACCAATCTCCCCAGATCCACCTGGATCTGGAACAAAACGTGACAGAATATACCGCTTTCCCTAGATCTAAAGTATTGAATGGACAAGAGAAAAGGATGATGCACTTACCTTGTGAAATATCTCCTTTAATCTCTGTTGTACCTCGCTCTGCTACGATGCTCTTGCGTCGTCCAAACACAACAACACAAACCAATCACAACAAAGACATTAATATATTCAAAACTCTAGACTATACATGTGATCAAGGAATCATGTAATAAAGTAGATCTAACTTTATGGGAAAGAAACATATTACTGTATCATATTAAATGTGAAAGAGAGATTACAACCAATGCCCTAATGTCGTAAGGTCCCTTCCAACTGTCCTTCGTTCCCCACACACTTCTTGCTCCAAGGATTCTGAAACCATAGATCTGATAGCTGCTCACAATCTATCTTGACAAAGCAAATCTCA
>JZKD02S1081223.1:675987-698059 GCA_000966675.3 Picea glauca | reverse complement strand
TCAGATCCCCCCCCCCACGCATGGCTCTCTACATCTTTTCTTTTTCGAGCATAGCCTCACGTTTTTCCAACGTTTTTTCAACCTTCTGGCAATACATGGCATCCCTTTACATAACTTTCCCACCTCTGGCAATGCGTGGCTTTGCCCTAGGTGAATGAGGAGTTACAAAAATGGTTTCAGGAGTACCACCGGGGAATGAGACACGTTTTCAGATCTCTGGCAATGCATGGCATCTTTTACAGAACGTTCCAGATCTCTGGCAATGTTACATACGTTTCCAGCTCTCTTTGGCAATGTTACACCATGTTTTAGATCTCTGGCAATGTTACATAACGTTTCCAGCTCTCTCTGGCAATGTTACATAACGTTTCTGACCTCTAGCAGTCGTGGCTTTGCGCCCTAGAAGTTATAAAACGGTTTCCCTGCGTTATGCACGAATTTAAATACTTTGATGCCAACTATTGGTTTTTGCCAGCTATTGGGTTTTGCCAACTATGAGCACTCTGTTCTTGGTATTTTGCATATTGCCCAATAACCCCAAAAACTGAAGTAAATGATGACTTTAACCATTTTCACATCTTGGATAATATTGCCGAAAGCATTCCCAAATAAAACACAAACATACCCCATGTCTTTTTGCAAACAACTTCAACAACACCACTTGGTAACTTTGCCCAGAGATAAATTACTCCTTGTCTGCCCTTTACCGTATTTGCACCAAGAGGTGACAGTGCATCCACATTATGGTTGAATTCTTCGCTCATTTGTGGTTTTGGAAGCACTTCATGGTTTCTGTATGCAATGGAACATATATGTGTAACAGAACATGAATAGGACAGAAAGAATGCCATTTGCTTAACAAAAGTCTTCAGGAGAGTAAACAATGTCTTCAAGAACCAGCAAGAAAATGTTATAAATCTGGAGCCCAACACTTCTTCATGCAAGGATTGAGAAAGTGTGTATGTTGGAGCTAGGAGACATCGAAAGGAAGCTTGCAACATCAAGGCTCAGGTTGTAATCTTTACTTTCCAATAATATGATACAGTGACATGTCCCTTTCCCATAAAGCTACTTCCACTTTATTGTGTAATTCCTTGATCATACACATAGGTTGACAATTGAATAGATTATGCTATCTTCACTTTGGTTGGTTTGTGTTGTCTTGGTATTGACTTCATGAGAGCACTGGAGTGAAGAAGGAGAAAAAAAGACCCTAGGAAGCGATAATAAGGTATGTTATTTGTTCTTGCCTCCTAGTTAATTCAATGGTAAAAACTTAGGGAAAGAGTCATGTCCTGTCATGTTTTGTTCTAGATCTAGGTGGATCTAGGGAGATATGTTAGTGTCTGCACCTACTGATTAATCCAATAACATGAAGAGAAATGAATAAACATCGATTGAACCCAAGGAAATGAGAACATCTCTCTTTCTCTATGTTTAGATATTTTATCTCTATAAAGGTCTCTCACAATGTTGATTCAGATTTATTTTGTTGCATTGGTAATGTTTTGTGTATATGTTATCCGCCATTGGTTACAACATTGGTATATTTTATTTGATTATTATTTGAGAACATTTGGCATTGGCCTCTTGACAACTTAGTATGTAATTCATGCCATCCCTGTTATTGCAATAGATACTTAATGGTAACAAAAATTATATTTAATACTTAATGTAAATATCTCAATAATCCATTTTGTAGGTTTGGTCAAGCTCAATGTAAAGATAATGAATATTTTTTATTTGTTTCACACCAAATAATGTTTTAGATTTTGTTTGGGATAAAGAAACTTGGTAAAATATTCTAACTTGTATGTCCTTGATTAATTTTAGATGTGAGTCTACACAAAATGAACCTTCTCAACATCACAAAAACCTAAAATTGTGATTACAATAGTGAGAATTGTGATTCTATTCATTCAATTTTCTACATCATCAAATCATCACTTCTTTGTTCTCTAAGTTGATCATTCGCTTTTTATTGATTCCAAACATCATTATCTATCACACTCTTTCAATTTCTTCTTGTTATTTCTAGAAATGATACTTCACATGTCAAATATTTTGAGAACACCCCATAGCTCTGTTTCCTCATGCCCCACACCCAAGATCTATGAGATGTATCAATTGTAAAAATAATTCTTGCAGAAACATTTTTTTATCCTTGGGAATTCTTAAGTAAACTATGGAGAGTGTAACATAATCATTATTATTATCAAATCTATGTATTAGGTATTACACTGTAACATTGATCTAGGTGGATATTGGTGGCCACCAACCTATTCCAACTGGCTCCTCTTGTCCTTTTTTAGTTCAACATGTTCTTATCTACTTCTTTGTAATTGTCGATTCTACACTTTTTGGGATGTCTGAAGCCCTACACATATTCCAGGTGGAATTTGGTAGCCTCTAACCTAATCCAACTGGATTAATTTGTATGTTTTCATGTCAACACATCTTGATATACCCAGGGCCATTTTCGAGCCCTTAACATTGTCATTTTGGCTTGCCACAGTCAAACTGTAGACAGAGTAAGAGTTTGGTGGTGTAATGTGTAGCTCTCTAAAATACCTTTCCAATGGGCGATCACGCGCCTAAAACAGAGGTCGTATGCAAAATTTACGACCCTGGGAAGTTGAGATACCAACTTACCCATAGGGTCCCACATGAATTTTGGTGTTTCACCGCCAAGGGTTAGGTTTTTAGATGTCTAGGGTTTTGGAATTCATGAGTAATATAAAAAATGCCTCTGGAGCCTCATTGTAATTCATTCTTCTCAGACAGATGCACGTAGCAACCACATCTCTTCTCAGAGATAATTACCACCATTCGAGCAAGTGTTTCAGTTCTACAGTTTTACAGTTTCAGCCTATTTCATTTATTCAATAGAAGATATTGTTCATTGGATATCTTTGTTGTTATTCATATCTTTGTGTTTATTGTATTCAGTCTATTAATTATTTTGGTCCACTCCTAAATCTAGATCAGTGGTATCAGAGCCGTCTGCTCTAAATTTATTTTTCTTCGTACATGTCCCCGACAAGATCTGGGTACAAGAAGTTGGGACTCTAACCAATCGATTCATTGCAAGATCAGTCACACAGAGCCCGAAAATAACCCATGGGAGATGAAAATAAAGATGATGGAGCAAGAGATCCTTTTAAAAATTTTCTCGAGGAAACCCTTGCATGACAAAGGAATGAAACGATGGACAACTTTGTGCATATCCTTCGATAGTTTCCCACAGGAGAATCATCTTCATCAAGCAACCATGCAACCCCCTTCAAGGTACAAGTAAATTTTTATATTCCATTATTTGAAGGACTCATATATGATAGTATTGTAGATAAATGGTTGAATCTTCTTGAATGGTATTTTTTCGACCACAATTTTTTCGATAGGGAAAAGATTACTTTTGCACTCCTCAAGGTCGTTCCCCATGTTAAGGACTGGCAGGACACTTACTATAAACAAATGGCCATAGAAGAATCTACAATATTTGTGGTTTCCCCTACATGGTATTCCTTTAGAGATGCCATTAAAGAACAATAATACCATGTAGGAAGCTACGAGTAACAGTACACCAGATGGACCACCCTGCATCAAGAAAGGGATGACACAGTACAAGTTTTCACCAATATTTTACATACCCTATGCACCAAATTGGGTATCAAAGACTCTGAGGGACATCTGGTGCTCAAATATCATGGTTGTTTGCATAGATACATTCAAACAGAAATGGATTTTCTCAACATCACCTCATTAGGTACAAATTATCAATATGTTTTCAAGATTGAGTAAAAATTTAAGCAGAACATGCGGGAGTTTGGCATCAAGAAATTTTTTAAGAGAGTTTGTTTTAAAGAGATTTTTGGCATCAAGAATTTTTTTAAGAGGGTTTGTTTTTAAGGCTCAAAGAATAATGTCAGGCATCAGGAATTTTTTTAAGAGAGTTTGTTTTAAAGTGTTTTTTCTACGTTAGTTGTATGAGAAAAAATCCTTAAATGAAATTAACAGTTTGACAACACATAGGCCGTATTTTGTATCTGAGCCGAAATTACAATATCGAATAGTATGAGATGAAAATAAAAAAATGTAAAATAGAGCAGGGCATCAATTACAGAAGAGTCCTACCTTGTTTGCAGTAGAGGAAAAGAGATAGTGTAACCTTGAATAACGCCCAAAATGCAGTAATCTACACAGCAAGCAAGTCTTGATTTACTCATAGTAAATGAAGAGGAAAAACTGCTAACTTAATAAAATATTGACACCTTGTGATTACAGTAGTTGTTGTACTAAATTGTAACCAAACATTTATCAAGGAATACATAAAGGAATGCTGAGAAATGGAAAAAAAAAGAAACACATTACCCAAATTTAACAAAACCTGGAATATATGTCTTCACTTGTATTAATACTCTATAAGGATACTTTTCTCTATTACAATCGATAAGAAGCATCTTGAAATAAGTCTTTAATATATGTATTTATACAAAATATTCTCAACTCAAAATGGTTGGGCTTCCCATAATTCCAAAAATAGTAAATTTTACAATATGTAAAACTGAAAACTTTCGTTGGCCTTCTCCTCTGTCTCTTTGTCTGCTGGTAGAGGCATTTCTTATCCTCATCCTTTAGCTTGGAAAAAACTGTCATCTGATCCTAATCTGTATGAGTCGTATGCACATGTTTCTCACTTGTTTCCAGATGTGTTGGCTTTCCTGTATTTGACACATTAGATGCATCTGCTCACTAAATATACCACCAACCCAGAAGATGAAGTTTCCTCATCTGCTTCAAAAATGTGTAACTTCTTTTCTATCAGGGGCAACCTTTCCTATATCTTCTTTTATCCCAAAGATGTGGCCTATAATTGCATGCTTGTACTTATTATCCATTTTTTTATTTGGATAAGATCAATTTGGTTCATTTGTTGGATGATCGTCATGGCCTCTTCTTTTCTTGTCCTAGAGTTACATTGGTTCCTTGCTAAGCCAATATTCCCTAGGGATTTGGAGATATTATTTCCTTCAACGTCAAGTAGCCCTTTTTATAGTGAAGATATTGGTTCTAGACAAGCTTCATGTACCTCTCTAGACAATCTTTTTCTTTCGGAAAGATTTGATTCCCATGGCTTCAAAATTATATCACCTTTGGTTTTCTTAGATAGAGACAGTCGAGGAGCTGCCGATACATCATATTTTGGTACTATAAATATAGCCTCCTAAAACTTAGCTCGAGATGCATGGGCTTCCCTTTCTTTAATGTAAATTTTATTATGGGAAAGGTCTACCACTCGATAACAATTTTGAATGGCTTCCACTTTTGTAAAAATATCTTGTTGGGTTGATTCCAGCTTCTCATGTACTTCCAGTGCTTGAGCTTGGAAAAATGCCATATCTACTGTTGTACCTTCAACCAATTCTATCTTGGCTTGTAGTTTCTTGACTAATTCTTCATGTTGAGTGACCAACCAATTTGAGTGACCAACCCTCTGTTTCTTGACTAAGGAAGTATGTTGAGTGACCAACCCTCTACTGGCCTATGAGTTTTGATGGAGATCATCGAGGTTAGCTTTCCATTGTTGGATCTGATGTCTCAAATCGGCTATGACTTGTTCAAACTCTTTGTTCATCTTATTTCGTACATACCTTTCCATGGTCGTCATCTGGTCTTGCAACTGCCTTACCAACATATTTTTTTGTTTCAGCTGATCCGCTAGATTTTCTACTGAACACTGATTGGACATGGAAAAGGCATCTAATGAGCCTGCCATTTCCCTATTCAATTATGTATAATCCAGAACATGTCCATCATACAACATTCCGTTCCTTTTTAATTTTGTACCATATTTTTTATGCGTTTCTCTTGTAACTATGGTCGTTCTTTTCTTACTGAAAACAAAGTCTGAAGGAGGCATTTCTTCGACTGAAATCGGAGTAAGGTCCTCTATAAATATGACTTTGGCATGGGGATTTCCTTGAATCGACTGTAAAGGTGTTAATGACATAATGGGGCTACCTATCTCTGTGGATGGATGTTTCTTTGTTGTGGTGGTAGCTGGTTTATCTGGTGTAGACAATGATGTATCATGTCCCTTTTTTTGAAAAGCTTCAAACTAAGATTTTGTTTGAGTGTCTGGTGGGTTTGGTAATGAAGTCTCCACTCCCTGCATTGAAACTTCGGTATTCTTCATATTTTCCTCAGTACTCTGTTGGTTAGAACTTCCTGCCTCTAAGCCCTGAGGCGTAGCTTCCTGTGTATATGAATGTTCTATTGTCTCCCCATATAAAACATTTGGAAAAATATTATTTCTATGCTTCTGAAAATTATAGAAACTAGATAATTGATCAGGAGATTGAGTTCGGACTATGCTCCATACTTCCTCATATGACCTGACTCTCCTGAATACTTCATCCTGAGGGGAAATATCATGCACATACTTCCTTAAATTTTATTGAGTTAGATGATCTTCCATGATATTATGGGGATCGTGGCATTTAAACTCAATGTCAACTAACTTGATGTCTTCTAGAGTCGCAGCCTATACTTTCGAATGGTCAAAATCTTGCAACAAAAACATACCAACCTAAAGAGGGAAGTTTGGCCATACCTTTTTCTGGGCCGCTTTCAATTCTTTACTAATGCCCCATGTCATGGCCTAATAATCCACCTCTCGGTATACCAGTCGATTTGGTAAAAAATTTGGGAGAGCATGGGGGGGAACTGAGCACCCAAAAACCCTGATATAGGAAAAGTTTTCCTCAATATACCAATCTGATACTTTTCTCAAGTTAGCCATGATTCTGTCTAAAATTCTGGGAGGTGGGAAACCTTACAGGGAGATATGAATTGGAGCCACTACATAATGGCATATTTCATAGAAGAAATGTTTGGCTTTGTCCTCCCACAACTTGGAGTGATAGAAATGGATAGGCTCGGTGTTGGTCGGGTTCCAACTCCAGCTCATCAGAGGGAAAGGAGTGATAAAAAAAATGGAATCCATGATGTATGCCAACATTTATAAAGGAGAAGGTTTCCTTTTGGACTTTTCCAATTGGTACCCTATGATTTTTTTGACCAGGCTGTCTGATAACATCTTGGCCCAATTGAAAGAATAACCCTCGGTCACTTCATTCATAATTGGTACCCATGCCAGCAGGAAATGAGAGGAGTCCTTTTTCCTGAATATCCTACATAGCATCATAGCCACATAAATCATATGGGCGTCTAACAATGTTGTGGCATATATCCCGTGAGTGTCGGCTCTGAATTTCTCAGGATGCCCCCACCATTTCTTGATTAAATCAGTGTAGTTTTTCCCATACTATGTGCACTCCTATTGGTAAAACTCCATTATGAATTCAACATTGTAACTATATTTAAAAATGAGGGATAATTTATTCCCCGGATGGGGTGTTAGTGGACTCCCCGTGGCAAGGGGAGAAACTGGACACGCAGCCACGCAGCACGGAGCCACGTGACCGGCCCGTGATGCAGTACAGGGCAGCGAGGGAGGTTTAATGAAGGTTAAATGGACGTGATGGTAGGAGCAAGGGGCATTTACGCCACCCCCCGTCCCTTTGCACTTTGTATTATGGCTTGGCTTGTAATTTTCGGCATTTCACCAAGCTTGTGCACTGAAGGGCTCCTCCCTTCACGTAGCAAGCGCAACTAGGCTTGTCCTAGCGATTTCGCCATTGTTTATGCGTTCTTCTGGTCTGTCCCTGGTCGTCTCAGCTCACCTGCATCCATGAGAGAGCGCATTAGAGGTAATCCTAAGCGCGACTCATCGTGGAAGCCTCGTAGACCCCCTGCCTCGCTCTCAGCCTCCCCGATGACGGGTTCTTCCTTACACCCCTAGTCTTCGTCCCCTACTGCCTCCCCTCCACCAGCACAGTTAGTTCGTCGTCGCTCTGCAATCACTTCGCCTCCGAAACCGTCTCAGCTTCTACACTCCATGGCCACCCTCCCGTGAGCGCTGCCTCCTTCCCAGCGCTGTCCTGAGGATCCCCGTATGCAATTTGTCGTGACCATGTCCTTCCCTGCATCCTCAAGCACTTGGCGAAGTGCACCATCAGCATTTGCGGAGCCCAAGCGACTAATTCTCCACCCTGCGACCCAAAATGATGGCGAGCACTTTCGAGAACGCTTGGGCATCTTGTATGATCTTGTTTTTGAGCTACGAAGGGAGGTGGCGGACTTCAAGTTTCGATTACAGGCCACCGAGGACAATGTGGCCTCCTTCTTGCATACCCTCTCGGCTATGCACTCAGAGCTCTCACCGGACCCCTCTGGCACTCCCATGGGGGAGGCACAGGATGCTGACATGGAAGGAGGGCTGAGCCAGGCAGCAACGAGGAAGCGACCAACGGATCACAGCGACCCAGTGGAGAACAAAGAGCGTGAGGTGACCAAGGAGCAATTCAGGAACGAGCAGCCGAGCAACACTGATGCAGAACCGTGGGCAGCAGAACTCCGTGACACGTGGTTGGGCTTTTTGCCAGGTGTTTAGTTTCTCTTGTTATGCTTCCCCCTTCTTAGACTTTCAGAATAATTGGCTCATAGTTTGGACCTTATGGATTTTAGATGTATCAGCTACTATCTAAGATATATGACTGGGGGCTGACTGGACTGGTTTCCCCTCTGTTGGGGCAGTCCAGAATTTTCAGCCAGTTGTATACTGTTTTTTGGAGACATGCTATGCTTTAGCAGGCACCTTATATATAATATATTTTCCTTACTTACAAAAAAAAATAAAAAATGAGGGATAATTTATACATTACTTTAATATGCTCTGGTCAAAAAGACCCAACAACAACCTTCTGTGAATTGCAAATGCTCCTGGTTGAAATGTCAACGTTCTCCAGGGCCCAACCTATCATGTTGCTATATGGCATGAGCCTCATCCACATAGCTATCTTTTGTATCTCTGACTCAGCTATATCCCTGAGTTTAGTTGCATGGGTTTCTCTTACTTCATCACCTGAATCCTCTGGGCAATTTATCAGCTTGTGCTATAGAATATCGAACACCTGTGTCCAGGATTTCATGGTATCTATGGCTCTCAGTGAAGTGTATAAGAGAACATCTGTGTTTGGATCTACGCTCTCACCATATTCTTTAGCCATTTTCTGTAGTGCCATGATATTAATGAAATCAAAACTATGTTACCTGTTACAGGAGAATGTGTGAGCTTATTCATCTAGCTTAAAACTTGTTATTCTATGAGAATGAAAATATAATTCAAAATACAATATTCTTATTCACCTTAAGAGTATTGATTTATGAATACTTTTACTAATGAAAAAATCATCTACCTTAATGAAGAAATCTTGGCAACGATCTGCAATCTATATTGAAATCATTGCCATTTATTCGTGATTAATGCCATAAATATTGGTGGTTCATGATCGGGAACTTGTATGAAACAGGTTTGAAAATTCTTGAATCGCAAACTCGTGAGAAATTAATTATGAGATAATATTGTTTAAGATATTAATTAATCATGTTTAACATTAGACGTTTTCAGGTATTCGAGCTTCGGGATTTTGATGAGTATCTCGAGACAGAATCCTTGAAACCCAAAATTGTGAAATGATTAATTATCGGATAATTGCTTTTAGTTTTAATTAGCCCCTTTTAAGTTTGAAATGTTTCAAAATTTTGGACTTCGGATATTTCAAGATGTGAGGGATGATAAACGTCCTAACTTACAAAGTACAAACTTATTAACCGTATTTAACTGAGATTAACTTAATTAATTAAGATTTGATATTTCAGGATTTTACCGCTTCGTGGAATTGAAAGTTAGTTCCTTGTTATATTCCCAAAATACTATTACCCGTAGTGATGTGTTGAAGATGATGTCATTTTAGATGACGTGTCGAGGCTAGGGGGGACCAAATGTTAATTAGAATCATGTGAATATTTAGATGAAAATATCGAATAAAGGTGTCACATGTTGACTCAGGGAAGATTTAAAACGTACATGTGTACCATGACTCATGTCTTTCAAAAGTTGGTGAAAAAGTGATAATGGATATATTTGGGTTTCAGGTTTTTTAAAGTTATGACTTGTTGAAACGTCCCAAGCGTGAAGCTCCGAAGTGGCCTCTAGAGACTTATCTCTTTAACCATTTGGCAGCTCCATAAATCCGAAGATATTTAGGATCATTCGTTTATATGGAAGACTTCATCAACGATGTATATCATGCAAGTCTTATTCTTGTTTAACCAGGAATGAAATTTATTTAAAGTCCAAAAGTTTATAAATATATATTTTTCAACATGGGCTCCTTCTGGGGATCACATCTCCCTACAAGGCATGGAAGAACAGTAGACTAAGTGCCTTCATTAGGTAAATGGAGTCATTGTTGTGTTCCCGGGGAACAAGTTTGGGAAAATTATATAGAGAAAAATCAGACTTCAGTCGTGTCTCAGAAAACTTTCAAAACACAATCAATTACTGATCTCAAGTTAGGCTATTAATAAGTTTCCTTTTTCTAAAAATGATTCTAGATTTTCTTAAGATAATCAAAAAAACTTTAATTGAACTATCATACTTCGGTCGATTTTGTTCACTTCAAGTAAAAGTAATTTTAATGATTTATTCGGGGAATCCCTGGTCGATATAGGATGCAAATATTATCGGAAAGAGAACTAGCTACCAGAGTATGTTTATACATGTATGAGATATCATAGATATTTCTTCACTACCAACGAGCTTGTTCAGTACCACAGTGAAGTTATCTAAATCTCCCATTGAATTTCCTTTCACCACTTCAAATAGCATTTTTTCATTTTATTTGAGATGAGGGCAATCATTTTATGAATTTCCTTTCATCATCTCTTTTGGGAAAAATTGGGGCAATCGATTTTACAAATTTCCTTTCACCATTTGTCTTGGACTAGATGGGGACAATCAATTTATGAATTTCCTTTCACCATATATCTTATATGTTTTATATATTTCTGAAGTCGGGGAAATCAACTTGTATGTGTCATACAGGGATGATATCTGCTTAAGATTTGACAATGAAGGTCTGTCAACAATTTTTTATTGTACTCTGAGCTAGATCTCTCTCGATCTTCGATACATCTTTTCCTATAGGGAATATTTTATTGGGAACTTTTATTTTCAAGGGATTTTCCTTGAGTAGGTTTATCAGTAAAATTATGATAGAAGAGATAAAGTTATTAGGATTAGCCTAGACATACTTTCTTTAAGTTGGAATCAAAAGAACATAAATATTTTAACTTAGTCTTGTTTTAAAGATATGTTTTTAAGTTTTCAATGTCAGGGAGAAATCTTTTCTTTCTATGAAGATTTAAGGACATGTTATGAAGATTTAAGGACAGGTCGTGAAAATCAAAATATAGTAAAAGCTCAAAGATAGGAAAAGTGAAATAGAACGAGGGATGAGAGGGTTTGGCATAAAAGAATCTCACTTCCACACAATCCGCTTTTTGATTACCAACTTCTCTTCTTTCTATTTTTATCTCATTTTATTTTTATTTGGAGGTTTTCAGATCTATGCTTTTCCGATCTTTGATTAGGTGATCATTTTTACATGAGTAGAATTATGCTAAGATTTGATGAGATTTATTTTAGCATTTTAGATTGAAAAATAAGCATAGAATTTCATACCTTGGATTTCATTTATATTTGCAACCTAACCAATTATTAATTCATCACCCATTTGAGAGGAAAAAACTTATTCTGAAAACTGAGCGTTGAATTTCGATATATCCTTATTCCTCATCTGATGATAAATTTCTTGCAAAAAGAAACAATCAGAGAGTTCCACAAAATAGAAATGATATACAGTACAAACATTTTATATTTTTCTTTTCGGAGTATTAAATAAAACTAGGTTTATAAAAAGTAAAATTTAGGTATATTATGAAGGAAAATAAAGTTGTGAAAGTAAACAGAAACCAAACTACTATATACAATGGTACTGTGAAACATTTTTATTGCATGAAATGTTTTAGATAGCACCCATTTATAGGGGTGTCAAAAAATTTCCCGTCGAGATTCTCTGGTAGGAATGAATTCTTACCCTCTATAGATGAAATCCTCAATGGTCCGAACCAGAGGTGATCAAACTTATCGTGTTTACCTGGATCTTCTTTCCTAACATCCCATTTCAAAACTAAATCACCAGGAAGAAATTCCCTATCTTTCTCTTTTTTGTCAAAAAGGGATTTCATATTATCTTGGTATTTTTAAGTCTGACATCGACTTCAGCCATGTTTTGTTGGACTTCGATTATTTGGTTTATCCTCCTCATTACGTCATTTGGATATTCATTCGTGTCTTGCCATAAATTTATTACTGGAAGAGATAGATTAATAGGGAGGACAACGTCGGTGCCATAAACCATTTGGAAAGGAGACATGCCTATTGATTTCTTAGTGCCGATCCGATTTGCCCATAAGGCGTACTTTAGGTGAACCTACCAAGCCTTTCTATTCTCCCTTAATACTTTCTTTATTATATTCATGAAGATTTTTTTGGATGATTCGGCCAACCCATTTCCCTAAGGATAATAGGTTGTAGAATGTCCCAACACAATGTTGTATTTTTGACAAAAACTTATCATTTCCATAGATTTGAATGCTTGGGTGTTGTCCGTAACTTATTTTCAGGGGCAACCAAATCTGAATAGGATGTTCTCTTCCAAAAAGTTTATAACTACCGAATCTGTGGCATTCCAAGTTGGAATGGCCTCCACCCATTTTGTGAAATAGTCGATAGAAGTTAAAATCCACTTATATTGGGTGCTTGACTATGGGTGGATTTATCCTATGAAGTCTAGGCCCCATTGTTGAAAAGAAGTCTCTATCTTGACTGTGACCAAAGGTAATGCAGGGATATTTTGCTTGCCAGAGAATAGTTGGAAAGGGTTGCAGGCTCTGACTTTAGAAGTGACATCGGTAAATATCTTTGGCTAATAATATCCAGCTCTTAGAATATTGTAGGTCATGGCCCTCTAGGTATGATCTCCTCCACACACTCATTTGGGAAATTCATTTATGACATCCTCTATATTAGATTATGTTAGACAATGTAGTAAGAAACCTAGAGGATGTTTCCAATACAATTGTCCTTTGATGATACAGTATTTAACTACATGTAGTTTCAACATTATTTCTTTTGATGGAGTCATATCGCTTGGACACTAAAGGGTAAGGAGAAATGAAATGATATCGTGATACCAGTCATAGGAAGAAAATTTATCATCAATATGGACTCTAGGGGTTTGATCGTTAAGTTCTCCTATGTATGGAACATGTCCATGTGATTCCATATGATTTATCCCAAGTTCTCTGAAATTCGACTCTGCTAATATCTTCACCAAACCCTGAACTTTGACCAGCTTGGTCGGTTTCACTTCTAGATCGAATTCCTAAATTTTGGCTAACCACTGACCTCTTCTACCATCACTGTCTGGCTATACCAATATATCTTTAAAAGAGCTTGTTGGCACATAAGAAATTATTCTAGAGTGTGGTACATATGTCCTGAAAGATTTGAGATCTTTCACCATAGCGTAGGCTTCGTTTTTCAGTATATTGTATCTTAATTTGGCGTCTCTGAGACTTTTACTGAAAAATGTAATTGACTGCTCAAAACCTTCTTCATTCTTTTGGAGAAGTATTGTTGTGATAGTATGTTCCGATGCAAAAGAAAAGATCAGGAATTCCTTAGTATAGTGAGGACTAGCTAATATTGGAGCTTTGCTTATAGCTTTCTTAACTTGCTCGAATGATGCTTTAGCTTCAAAATTCCATTTGATTTCATTGTCTTTCTTCAGCATATCTATGATTAATTTGACAATTTCAACAAAGTTAGGGATAAACCTTCTCAAAAAAATTATTTTACCTAAAAAAGACTAGATCTCTTTTTTATTTTTAGGAATGTTTAGTGTGTCAATAGCCTCGATTCACTTGGGATCAACATTTATTCCATATTTCGAAACCATATGACCTAGAAGTATTCCTTCTTGCATAGCAAAATTAGACTTTTTAGGATTTAGAGACAAACCAAATTTTTGACATTTATCAAAAGTTTGTTTGAGATGAAACAGATGTTCTACATCAGAATTCAAGAAGACTGTTAGATCATCTAAGTAAATAATGAGAAACTTATCTCTCTCACTGATGAAATCTATATCCATTTCTCTTTGGAAGGTGGGCCCTACATTCATCAAACCAAATGACATTTTATCATACATGAAATTTTCCCATGGAGTAGTGAATGAAGTTTTTTCTTTATCATCTTCGCGGACAACAATTTGGTTATAACCTAAGAAGCCATCGATCATCGAAATTATTTTTTCTCCACACAAAGCCTAATTTCTCCACTTTTCTTTCTGATGGGTATTGGATTTTCTACTCATTCAGAATACCTAAGTGGGACAATGATCTTTGCGTCGAGAAGCTTCTTGACTTCTTTTTCTATTACAGGTAAGAGGATAGGGTTTATCTGTCTCAGCTTTTGTCTAAAAGGTTTGATACCCTGTTTCAAAGGAATCTTATGTTCAATCACAGAGGTATCATAAGTTTTTAAATCATCATAGGAACAGGCAAATACATCTTTGTATTGTTTAATAAATTTGACATATTTGTTTTTCTCTTGAACTGAAAGGTATTTAGATAACTTGACTATCTTAGGTTCTTCTTTAGTTCCTATGTCACAGTCTTCAACCTCCTCCGGTTTAGTTCATAGGGTCGATTTCAAGGGTATGTCATCTTTGTCAAACAACCTCTCTAAGGGTATCAATCCTCTATGGATTTGATTGTTCTTAAGTATAAGCATTCAATGATTCATGATATTATCTTGGAACTTTTTAGGCTCTTCACCTTCTTGCATGATCCAGATAGGATTGTTCTAGTTCTCTTGATCTATATGAGCCTCAGAGAATTCATTGACCATTTCTAGAATTTTTTTAATATGCTCATCATCTTCAAAGATCTGCCAGTGTTTCACATTATTTGGGATTAATGGTTTTTGCCTCATTTCTATATGATAATTTAGTTTTAGGATAGTAGGAGGCATAAAAGTCGCAGTAGCTTTGGCCAAGGAGTCTGCTTGCTGATTTTCCATTCTGGGAATGTTATGAATGTTAATTGACGAGAAGAAATTCTCAATCATATCCTAGGCACAATTTCTATATGACCTTAGCCTTGGATGTTTTTCTAGATATTGCTGCATTATTTGTTTTACAATAAGTTCTACATCACCATAAACTATTAGATTTTCATTTTTTTGTTTCCTGGCAGCCTCCAATCTGAAGACCAGAGCTTCGTACTCAAAGACATTATTAGTATAATCGATTTCCCACTATAACCTGTATAAAAAGGGAATGACATATTCATATCCATGTGCAACAAATAACACTCCTACCCTTGCCCCTTCATAAGATGAAGCACCATCAAAAAACATTTTTCATACTCCTCTATTATTTACACTTTTCTGTGTTTTTTCTATTTATTTTTTTCCTCTTCTATATAGTCATCAAAATCAACGTCTAATGATAAAATACAATTTACTAGATCCTGATTGGCAACATAGACTGGATAGTTGTTTGGGTTTTGATGGTCACTTACAGTATATGCCAGTCTAGTCTCTTTGTATAGTCGAGTAAATTGTCCACCAAAAATCGGGATCACAGTGTATGTCATGTCCAGTTGAAGTGATCCACCAAGTTTTGTGCCCCAAGACCTGGATAAAAGCATGTCATAATTGATAGGGATGTCAACAACAAATACATTCATAAGAATACTCTTTATAGGAATCTGTGAAATATTCACTATCAGATCTTTGATCATGCCCAGACACTTAACCTTTCTGGAATCAAAAGAATATAAGCCCTGATAAGGTCTAATGATTTCAAGGCCCAAATTTTCCATGATAACTTTAGGAATTAAGGTAATATAAAAAGGAGCTACATAATCCTTAGCATTTTCAATGTGCAGACCAAACATAATCGTAGGCTTTTCATCTTGTAAATTTATTACATCTGCACAACATTCCGCATCAGAAAAATTAATCATTTTAGCAATTTTTTTTTTATAAATTGGATTCTTAGTGAACTCAACTAGAGGCATGGGGATTTTAATTTTATTTATTTAATTTTCTAAACTAAAACCTTCAGTTTCTTTTTCGCTTTCTCTGGTTGTAGCTTGTGCTTCATTATTATCTTTTTTCTTGGTTTGTGTTTTTGGAGTTACTTCACACACACCTAGGATTTATTTTTCATAAGTTTATTCCTTGTTTATTATTCATAATTAGTCATTATCCAGTCTCCTATATTTTAGGGGAGAATATTCCACGTGGAGAATATTCTCTTTTAGTTGACACTTCAGTTTGATCATCACCATGCAACATTGGGATCATCACCATGAAACATTGGGATAATCACCATAATAATTCAACCTTTCCTTGGTATCATCACCATAGTGGTGCATTATCCTTGATTCCCTGAGTTAAATCCTCACTACTCTATGTTCAGTCAGTTAATTGAAGACTAGTTGACTAGTTAACTCAACTAGGTGGCGGTTCACTCCCATAACTGCCTGAGATACTAGAATAGGTGGCACTTCACTCCTATAATTTCTGGTGTGTGTAAATATCACTCTATACCACCACTATGGTGCATTGGTTCACCTACATTCGAACTCATTGAGATATACAGAGTATATCATGTGTAAAGTATTCATTATTCATAATGGTTAATGAGAATTCTTCCATTATTTATCTCCTTCTTATTCTTTCTCTAATTATGTCTGCAAATGTGTGTATTATTGTTTAGATAGATATATTTTGTGCAGGTTAAACACATTTACATGGTATCAGAGTCGATGGACTACTAAGAAAAAGATACACCAAAATTGTTTGCAGGTACAAAAGATTGAAGACAACGGAAAGATGGAATTCCAAAAAGAATTCATTCTTACACCTTACAACTATTTGGCATGGAAGGAGAAAATACAAATACATATCTGATACAAAGGGTTGTACATGTTAACCATGAACACATATACAGAGCCAACATTATCCATAGAAAAATCCAAGTACTTAAATCGCATGGATGAGGCACTCACAAGAATTTGCAGTGTTATTTCTCCTGATCTCCTTTTTCACATATCTTCCTGTAAGACTCCCAATGAAGCCTAGAAAATATTGGAAGGGCTCTTTGGAAAATAGGATGAGATGAGGGGACACATGCTAGAGGTGGAGTTACTCACATTGGATCCAAAAAGATTCGAAAATATCCAATATTTCTTTACAAAATTCAATGATTTACTGTCGCAACTCAAAGCTTGCAGGGTTGATAAATCAACAAAGGAGAAACAAATGGTTCTCACCATTATCTCCAAGCTTGGTCCTTAATTTATTGTATTTGTATCTACATTCCATACTATCATATTCACCTCTGGATCCACTTGAAATATGCCTTCTCTTGAGGACTTTATCGAATCCTTGACACAAGAGCAAACCAATCTCATCAACAAGGGCACAATCAAAGGTCCAAGGGCACAAGCACTCACTGTGCATGATGGCAGCCACAAATATCAGAAATCTAAAGATAAATATAAGAGAAAATCTCATGCACATATGAAGAAGGAAGGGTACACAAAACCCTTCACCGATGCCTTCAAATCCAAAGGAGAAAACGGAAGAAAATGAGAGAAATGCACATATTGTCACAAAGGATTCCATTTGGAATCCACATGCATGCAGAAAGAAATATATCAGATGTCTCATATACTTCATAAAAGAAACCTTGGAGATCGTATCCCCAAGGGTGCAAATAAGAAGAAGCCAGAAGATCTGAATTCCAAGAAAGGCAATTCTAGCCATGCCTTGATTGCCATCAACTCCTCCCCCAATGCTTGGATCATATATTCAGGAGCATCACATCACATGGCTACCTCAGAAGAAGTATATTCTTCTTTGGATGCATGGAAAGGTGCTCCCATTCTAATGGGGGACAACTATTTTGTCGAAGTCACCAGCAAAGGAAGGTTTGAACTCACCAACAAAAGTTTTGAGTATGTGTTGTATGTTCCCAAGATTTCTGTCAACCTTCTCTCCATGTATCAGATGACGAATTCTAGCACTGGAAAGAAAGAAATATTCACACCAAATTCCATGGACATCTACGACATGCAAACCAGCTCCAAGGTTTCTACTAGTGAGGTAAATCATCAGTCTAGATTGTATACATTTTATGAATTCATTGAACCTCATTATGCTTTACTGCGTACTCATGTTGATGAAAGTAGTAGGATATGGCATGAAAGGTTTGGACATTTGAATTTCAGATACATGCAACAAATTAGCAAGAACAGATTAGTTTATGGTCTACCAAAAATCCATTTCTCAAGGGGAGTATGCGAGGGATGTGTTCTTAGGAAACACCCTTAAGAGAAATTCAACAAAGGAAAGTCTCAGCGAGCTTCCACACCTTTAGATCTGATCCACAGTTACCTTATGGGTCCTTTTCCACATCCATCCATCAGAAAATCAAGGTTTGTTCTCATTTTTTTTATGATTTCTCACATTTTACTTGGATCTACTTTCTCAGGCAAAAATCTGAGGTCTTTCAACACCTCAAAGATTTCAAAGCCTTGGTTGAGACATAGTCTAGAAAAAAGATCAAATTCCTCCAAGATGATAATGGGGGAGAGTATGTAAATCATGAGATCCATAAACTTTACCAAGAGGCAGGGATTCAAATGCGACATTTAGTTCCCTATACTCTGCAGAAAAATGGAGTTGCTGAGAGGAAAAAACCGATCTCTAAAGGAGATGGAATATTGCATGTTGCATGCAAAGTCACTACCACAAAGACTATGGGCCAAAGCAATTAACTATGAAAAATACATCCAAAATATATTTCCTCATATATCTATCAAGGATAAGACCCCCTACTAGGCTTGGAGCGGCTTCAAACCAGAAGTGGCCCACTTTCACATTTTTGGTTCACATGCATGGGCCTGGATTCACTCTGAAAAGAGGAAGGAACTTGATCCACATAGCACTAAGTTCATGTTTGTTGGATACCCTAATGGTGTGAAGGGATATCGACTTATTGATCTTTCCTCATACCAGCTCATCATTGAGCATAGTGTCCAATTTGAGGAAAGTGTCTTGCATGTACCTCAATAACTGCATGCAGACACCTTCGGTATTCCACCTGTCCAAGATGATAAGCATGCACATGCCGACTCTTCTTCAGAAGAGAGTTCTGATTCAGAGGAATCAGAGGATTCAGAGTCAGAGTCAGATTCAATACAGTCATATGCAGAGTTAGAGCATCCAGATGCAGTTGTAGAGCTAGAGCATAGGCCCAAGTGGGCACAAACTACTCTTTAGAATGCATGGGATCTCGTAGGTGATCCAACCGATACTAGGAGGACTCGATCTAATTTCGAGGAGCCTCCTGTTGTACTCACTATCACTGAACCATTGCCTTCTAGGCATCCTTTCTTAGTTCAATCTTTAGATCCACAGTCTTATGGAGAGGCTACTGGAAATCCCTTTTGGGAATCCTCCATGCAGGAGGAGTATAACTCCCTCCTCGAGAACCAGACTTGGGATCTAGTTCCCCTTCCTTCTGGGAGGAAACTTATTATATGAAGATGGGTATATAGGAACAAGAGCATAGCAGATGGACAGATCAGGAGATACAAAGCCAGGTTTGTTTCTAAAGGCTTTCAATAGGTTCATGGTGTTAGCGTCAGAAGTCACTCCTGGATTACTTGCAGGAGCAGAGCCCAATGCCCATAAGTTTTATGCCACAATTTATTTAATAGGGTGATCAAATGGATAGAGACTCAAGAAAATATAGGTTTAACTCAGGAAACCCAGCCTGGTGTGTAGAAAACAAGGGAGGTCTTGATCCAACTTCTGTCAGTAAGAAGAGTATAAGATGGATAGATGGAAGACTTAATGAGAAGAGTGAGCAAGACTGCCTCGGGCAACAGGCCTTCGGAAGCTTGAGGAAGAAAAAATCTGAAGCCAAGATCCTCTTGGTCTGAAGTTTCAAGGAGCTGAAAGGGGACTCGAATGGATCCTCCAATTCCAAGCCATTTCAGTGCTGAGAGAACACAAGAACTGATTAGAAACATTGTGCCTATTCCAGTGATCCAACCTACATCATCCTACAACAGCACAACTCGAATGGATCCTCCAATTCCAAGCTGTTATAACACAGTAAAAAAAGAGATGGGAAAAGAGGCTGACATCCATAAAGTAAGAAATCTCAAATGCCTTATACATTAACCAGAGCGACCAGTGCTTCACTAAAACTTTACAATCGGGAGCCTTGCTCAACCATCGATGCTTACAAAAATGGAGAAAATGCCTACATATACTCAAAACAACAACAACAACAAAAAAAAGACGCTGCATTAAAAACATTGTGTCTGCATGTCTTCTAACAGTCTGCGCATGCAGACTGGATGATCGTGCACCTATGAAAAATGCCATCAGATTTCAGACTCTCATTCTATAGGTGGGTCGACATGAATTAGTCCTTTGTTGAACCTTCCTCTTTATGGAAGAGATGACACTCAACCACCAACAACAACCACCATAACTGCATTCTTGGGACTAGGGATGTCCTCGGTCAACTCTGCCTTCTGGGACGTGGAGGTCTCCTAATGGTGCCACCTGGATCAGCCGAACGGTCTTTCTTTGGATGCTACTTCGCTAGATTGCTGCGAGGGACCCCTATGGTAGATGTGGATGAGGGTGTTATGGGGGTTAAAGGCGTGAACACTGTGGAGGTGATGGAGAAGAAATGGGAGCTGTGACATCAGCTGAGGAATGCCACGTGGTCTGAATAGGACAAAGGAGGAAGGAGCATGGAGTGCGGGAGTACAGGAGGAGGTGACTGGGAATGAGAGGTACACATGGTAGGAGATAAGAGGACGACGATCTAAGGCGGTGCCATGTGGCTGGAGAGAGGGAAGTTGGATAGATGACAGGGGAAGAGGGAGGCGGTAGGTGGAGAATAGGTGGCAACGGGGAGGATGATACCAAAGGTGACACGATAGGCAAGGGACCCCACAATAATAATAGTCCATTCCGAATCCCCACTGATTAAAGGCAGAAAGGCAAGGGGGGTCCGGAATGAAGCCTCAGCCACTGATTTAGGCACCCATATCTTGATCGTTAGAGAGCTGCACACTCAATTCTAGACCCCACCCCTCTGCTTAAAGGTAGAATGGCGGGGGGGCTCTGGAATCTGCTTCTAACCATAGATCTGAGCGCACAGATCCTGGTTGACCAGATCCATGCCCCATTTAAGTCCAATACACCTGAGTTTCATTAATGGATGGATGGTTGAGATGACCTTGATGCTTTCACTAGGAAAATCCTGAAAGGCCCCACCTATGGCTCAGATCTGCGTCGTGTGTCCTTTAGATGAACGATCGAGATGGATTTTTAATTAAAAAGGGGGCTACCTCCATTCTTGGGCTCACTTAATGTGACCTAGAGCTAGGACCATGGGCTTGGCTTTGAAGGGTGCTTATCTACATTTCTGGGTTTGGGATTTCAATATGTAAAATGATGAGGAGCTCTTACCCCTGGAATCCTCAAATGCCGACATGACATGATCACGCACCATGTGTCCTTTTGGATGGACGATCGAGATCCTTCATGAATGTATATAGACGCTACCCATCACGCTAATCTCTGTGCAACTCCGCTAACCGCAATTTCCTATCGACCGTCGATCTACTCCTATGGATGAATCTGGGCTGCTGACAACATAATTTTGCCTGCTCACTTGATTTTTAGCCTGAAATGGGGCTTTACGTGCTACACTTGGGCATTCTTCATGCAACCTGTAGACCTGGATTCTCTTGAGCCCAAGACAATAAATGTCGCTAACATTAGGCTCCATGGGGGATAGAGTTGTCCCAATGATGCTCTAATAACTCATTCCACAGCTTCAGTGTCTTGCTGTTGGGCTATGGAGTCAGGCTCACAACATCCCATTGCTGAAAATACAGGCCAAAAAATAAAAGCAACAAAATAAAGATA
>JZKD02S1081223.1:655631-675937 GCA_000966675.3 Picea glauca | reverse complement strand
TTTTGTCGATGATCACCAGCAGATGGTGTAACCGTGACAGCAGAATGGCTACACTCTTCAACTTCTCCTCACTGGCTGAAGTTGATATGGAATAGGGTGGCTCCAAGGCATAAAGGACATGAGACTCCATGTACTCACTGATAGGATCATAGAATGAGTGGAAAACCCTATGAAAAGGGTAGCAGCAGGCCTGTTCTTCTCCACAGCTACTCCTACAGGGCTAAACTTCATGAGTCTGCATAGGTGAATGGGCGGGCTTCGGGCAAGAAGTCACCTGTTCCACTGGTTCTTTCTACTCTTCTTATTGGCTCTCCCCCAGGTTTGATTCATATTCATCATAAATAGGAACCATGGGGTGGTTCTGCTTTCTAACTGGCTCTTCAGTATCTTTATAGTGATCAAATGTAGGATAAGCTTGTTGCTCATCATCACTATAATATACATCAAAAAGGGGTTGTCCTTTATTGATATGATCCTTCTCCAAAATAGTGATCCCGTAAAGAATTTGCATTTTAGGGATAGTGGGACCTGCTGGTTCTAGCTACTCATACATAATCTTTTTCTCTTTAATCCCAGGTAAAATTATATCATGAGAAACCCCCTGGAGGAAAAGAGAAGAATCCTCTTCCACAACTAACCCCTCCTTTAAAAAGAGAGGGTCTTCGTCATCATGAGCAGAGCTTCTAGGAACATCTTCCTCAACCCGATATCTAGGTGAGTCATCTACCATGGACCACATTTGCTCTATAAACTCACAATTTCCAGAAGAGGCATGTTGATTGTTATGAACATCTAAAAGAACAAGGGCATCTAATATGATGTCAAATGCTTCCGTTCTCGAGATAACACAACTACTATCATTCAACACCTCTATACTTTCATGGAAAATAATTTCCTCCATGGTAAAAGCTTCATCATGGACATGGTCTTCAGGACCAACAGAGGATCCAAGAAGCAAAGAAAACTCCTCACAACAGTTCTCAAATAAACATTCAGCTAGAAAATAATCTTTACAAAATGAATTGAAAGCTGTATGAAAACCTATTAAAGAGTGGATGCTTGCAGCGGGAAGAGATCGACACCACTCAAGAGTAGCTCCCTTCAATGAATACTTGAAGAGATTAATCCAGACATCCTCATGCGTGATATTGAGTTGGTGAATAGCTTCATGGAAGTCCAGTAAATGCTTAATTGGTTCCTCCAAACTTGTTGCATAAAATTCAGGGAGGAAATTTTCCCAGATGTCTCTATCAGGAAGTGCATTAGAAAAACCAACTATCTGGGAAAAGTCACAGAAAGCAAACCTTTGAGCTAAGATTTTCTCCATATCCAACCAGTGGAGTCATTGATTGATCCTTGAATCATGGAGTCTCCAGGTGAAATATTTACAGCTTTGACTATGCCTGGTCCTTGTTCACCATCAAAGTCTAGATCTTAACATTGTCATTATCCCAAGAAACTTCTCAGGAAAAGAAAGCAGCTGCTGAAACCTTCTCGAGAAAGTTCCTCTGGGTCAGCTTTCAGGTGTGCTGACAGTAGCTGAAATAGTGATGTGGAAACCATGGAGTCGCCACAGTGGAGTCGCCAGGTGCACAATAGCAATCTTGAAGGGCTCTAATGTCTGATGCACCTTTAGAATCAAAGGCTCAATGTTGTTCTTCCCAGGAAAAGTTTTCAACTTCATCCTCGGCAACGGCGCTAGAAATGTTAGTGTCAGAAGTCACTCCTGGATTGCTTGCAGGAGCAGAGCCCAATGCCCATCAATTTTATGTCACGATTTATTTAATAGAGTGATCAAATGAATAGAGACTTAAGAAAATATAGCTTTAACTCAGGAAACCGGGCCTGGTGTGTAGAAAACAAGGGAGGTCTTGATCCAACTTCCGTCAGTAAGCAGAGTATAAGATGGATAGATGGAAGACTTAATGAGAAGGGTGAGAAAGACTGCCTCGGGCAATAGGCCTTCAGAATATTAAGGAAGAAAAACTTTGAAGCCATGATCCTCTTGGTCCAGAGTTTCAAGGAGCTGAAAGGGGACTCGACTAGATCCTCCAATTCTAAGCCATTTCAGTGCTAAGAAAACACAAGAATTGATTAGAAATGCTGCGACTATTGTAGTGATCCAACCTACATCATCCTACAACAACGCAACTCGACTGGATCCTCCAATTTCGAGTTGTTCTAACACAGTAAACAAAGAGATGGGAAAAGAGGCTAACATCCATAAAGTAAGAAATATCAAATGCCTTATACATTAACCAGAGCGACCAACGCTTCACTAAAACTTTACAATCGGGAGCCTTGCTCAACCATCGATGCTTACAAAAATGGCGAAAACACCTACATATACTCAAAACAACAACAATAACAAAAACAAGATGCTACATTAAAAACGTTGCGTCTGCATGTCTTCTGACAGTCTACGCATGCAGACTGGACGATCGTGCTCCTATGACAGGCGCCATCAGATTTCAAGCTGTCCTTCTATAGGTGAGTCGATGTGAATTAGTCCTTTGTTAGACCTTCCTCTTTATGGTAGAGATGATGCTCAACCACCAGCAACAACCACCATAACTGCATTCTTGGGACTAGGGACGTCCTCGGTCAACTCTGCCTTCTGGGACGTGGAGGTCTCCTAATGGTGCCACCTGGATCAACCGAACAGTCTTTCTTTGGATGCTACTTCACTAGACTGCTGCGAGGGACCCCTATGATGGATGTGGATGAGGGTGTGATTGGGTTTAAAGGCATGAACACTGTGGAGGTGATGGAGAAGAAATGGGAGTTGTGACATCAGCTGAGGAATGCCACGCGGTTTGAATAGGATAGAGGAGGAAGGAGCATGGAGTGTAGGAGTACAAGAGGAGGTGACTGGGAATGAGAGGTACACATGGTAGGAGACGAGAGCATGATGAGATGAAGAGTTTCCATGTGGATGGAGAGAGGGAAGTTGGATAGAGTATAGGGGAAGAGGGAGGCAATAGGTGGAGAACAGGTGGCAACGGGGAGGATGATACCAAAGGTGACACGATAGGCAAGGGACCCCACAATAATAACACACCATTCAGGACTGCACCCCCCCCCCTTGATTAAAGGTAGAAAGGAAAGGGGGGTCTGGAATGAAGCCTCAGCCGCTGATTTAGGCACCTAGATCCTGACCGTTAGAGAGTTGCGCGCTCAATTCCGGACCCTCCCCCCCTCCTCTTAAAGGTAGAATGGCGGGGGGTCTCCGGAATCTGCTTATGACCATAGATATGAGTGCATAGATCCTGGACGCCCAGATCCATGTCCCCTTTAATTCCAATGTACTTGAGTTTCATCGATGGATGGACGACTGAGATGATCTCGACGCTTTCACTAGGAAAATCCCGAAAGGCCCCACCTGTGGCTCAAATCTGTGCCACGTGTCGTTTAGATGAACGACCGAGATGGATTTTTAATTAAAAAGGGGGATACCTCCATTCCTGGGCTCGCTTAACATGACCTGGTGCTAGGACTGTGGGCTTGGCTTTGAAGGGTGCTTATCGGCATTTCAGGGTTCGGGGTTTCGATATGTAAAATGACAAGGAGCTCTTACCCCTAGAATCTTCGAATGTCGACATGACATGATCGTGCACCATGTGTCCTTTTGTATGGATGACTGATATCCTTCATGAAAGTATATAGATGCCACCCATCATGCTAATCCCTGCTCAACTCCGCTAACCATGATTTCCTGTCGACCGTCAATCTACTCCTATGGATGAATCTGGGCCGCTGACAACATAATTTTGCCTACTCACTTGATTTTTAGCCTGAAATGGGGCTTTACGTGCTACGCTTGGGTGTTCTTCATGCAACCTACAGACTTGGATGCTCTCGAGCCCAAGACAAGAAATGTCGCTAACACATGCTATTGACTATGATGAGACCTTCACTCCAGTAGTGAATATGGATTCCATTTGATTGGCCCTTGCCATTGTGGCAACCAAGGGATGGGAATTCCATCAGATGGATGTGAAGAATGCATTTATTCATGGTTATCTCTCTAAGGATATCTACATGGAGAAGCCCCATGGATTTATGCAGGACTCATATTTGGTTTTTTGATGGAAGAAGTCACTTTATGGCCTCAAGCAGGCTTCAAGGGTATGGTATGCCAATATGGACTCCTACCTATTGTCACATAACTTTTTACATTGTAAATCAGACCCAAATGTATACATTCCCATGATGGTTGATTCACTTCTACTTTTAGTTATGTATGTCAATTATTTGTTGATCACCAGTTGCTTGAATTTAGTGATTGCTGCAGTCAAGAGGATTCTACATGACAGGTTTTTGATCATGGACATGGGTCTGCTACACTTTTTCCTTGGACTTGAGATCAGTCAGGATGCATCAGGCATCAAACTGTCTCAGGCCAAGCATGCATGAGATATCCTTGAGAGATTTCACATGATAAACAACAAGTCTTCTTTGACTCCTTTCCTATCAGGAGTCAAACTGGAGGATGGAGGGGAGACTCCACTGGTTGATAGCACTCTATACAGAAAACTAGTGGGGATCTTTATGTATCTCACACCCTCCAGACCAGACCTCTCATATGAAGTTGGTGCAGTTTCCAAGTTCATGCAAGAGTCACATGAGCTACATTGGAAAGCTGCAAAGTGTATCCTTTGATATGTACAGGGCACCATCACCTTTGGGATTCATTATGCAATAGAATCTACATTATATCTCATTGGGATTTCTTATTCTATCTGGGTTGGTGATAGCATTGTTTGCAAGTCCACATCTGGTTACTCACTCAGTCTTGGTTCCAAGCCTATCTGTTGGTTGAGTAAGAAGTAAGCTGCCATTGCTCTATCATCATCCGAGGTAGATTACAGAGGGTTAGTTAACATAACCATTCAGGCTATGTGGCTACAACATTTTCTCATTTATTTGGGCATTCAGTTTCATCGGTCGATCGTCATCTCGTGTGAAAACCAGAGCACTCTAAAGTTTTGCAGAGATCCAGTTCCGATGTAGCGGACGAAGCACATTAAGATCCACATGCACTACATTCGGGAATTAGTACATGAGGGGATCATCAACTTATAGTTTTGTCCTTCAACAAAACAAACAACAGACATTTTCACCAAGACCATCACTGAGCAAAAATTCCATTCTCTGTGAGGTCGTCTTGGAGTGAAGGACACAATTTCTTAGCAATTGTAGGTCTTTTTTTTACATACATTGTACCTTGAGGGGGCGGGGGGGTTTCCCATGAGGTTTTCCCTCTTTCCTCACTTTATTTTCAATGTATCTTTTGTACTTGGATACCTAAAATGGCCTCGTTGTCGGGACCCAATCTTTATTTTCACCATAGTGATGTTCATGGGAGGTGTTGGAGTTACTTCACACACACCTAGGATTTAATTTTCCTAAGGTTATTCCTTGTTTATTATTCATGATTAGTCATTATCTAGTCTCCTATATTTTAGGGGAGAATATTCCACCTAGAGAATATTCTCTTTCAATTGATACTTCAGTTTGACTAGTTGAGTTGAGTTTAGATGTTGCATTGAGATCATCACCATGCAACATTGGGATCATCACCATCCTAATTCAAACTTGACTTGGTATCATCACTAGAGTGGTGCATTAGCCTTGATTCCTTGAGTTAAATCCTCACTATTGTATGTTCAGTCAGTTAATTGAAGACTAGTTGACTAGTTAACTCAACTAGGTGGCAATTCACTCCCATAACTACCTGAGAGACTAGAATAGGTGGAAATTCACTCCCGTAACTGCTGATGTGTGTCCATATCACTCTATACCAACACTATGGTGCATTGGTTCAGCTCAAGTTGAACTCATTGAGATATACATAGTATATCATGTGTAAATTATTCATTATTCATAACGGTTAATGAGAATTCTTCCATTCTTTCTCTCCTTCTTCTTCTTTCTCCAATTATCTCTACAAATGTGTGTATTATTGTTTAACTATATCTATTTTTTGCATGTTCAACACATTTACATGTGTTGCTAGGGTTTCAAGAATTTTATTTTGGGCAACTTGTTTTTCAACTAGTGGTTTAGTAACCACCGCCTCATTCACTTTGTTTCTTAATATAATCTTTTTTGATGGAACACATGTAGTATTTTTTTCTCTGGGCCTTAAATTATACTTCTGTTGAAGTTCTTCCATAATGGATTCAGTGATTCCTTGATACGCAGACTCTCCTAGGTAATCTATACTTTCCTCGTTACTAAACATGGGCTCTTGGTCTAGAGATCTTTCATAATCCTGTCTAGTTAGATGAGTTTATTGGTCTTCATCACTAAGGTTTTTTATATCCTCTTCTAGCCCCTCATAATTATGCATATCTTCTCCTATAAAAAAATTCGTTTTAAAAGGACCTTATATTTTTTTATCTTCATTTTTGACTTGTCTTTGCTAGGTCTCAGGGTTAGGATTTCTCCTGAAATATTTTCAAGCAAATGGATCAGGTTTGGCTTGGTCTAGTTCCATTCTAGAAATTTTGTTTGACAAATATTTGATTATATTAGCCATGCCATCCATTTTTTCTTCGGTAGACCTCCCAGATCCAGAGGGCCCTACTTGTTCCTTGAAGCATTTAGGTTCTTTAGTTCATGTCTCAACCTTGGCTTTTAGTTTACCAGATGCCATCATGTTTGATTCAATTTTTATAGTGTTGTATTTCATCTGTGTGAGGGTAGTCGGTCTTCTTTCTCTTAAAAGAAGAGAAAAGTCGGTTTCAAAAGCCCCTACGAAAGTCACCTTCACTGCAGGTTGAGAGGGTTTAAATTCTGTTGGAATCTTATGATAAAGTTTGTTAAATCTCTGAGTAAATTCTAGAACCGACTCAGAGTTCTTCTTTCTCAATGCCCCGAATTGTCAAGTAGTAAATATGGTCTTTCATTTCTCTCCACTGTCTTAAAAAATTATTTTCTAAATCATCGTAGGACCAAAGGGATCCTATTGGGAGTCCTTGAAACCAGATTCTTACTTTCCCTTCGAATGTTTGAACTAAAATCCCTGAATAAACAACTTCATTCTCAATCCCTAATATATCAACAAATTGAATGAAAAAGGTGATATGCTCTGTGGGAGTTAAATCTCCTTCTCCCATAAATTTTGGTAAGTTCTTCATATAATTTTTACGTAAATCATGAAGGGCAGGGGTGAGGACCAATGGAGCGTATATGGCCACTACTTTTGAAAAAATCCTAGTGGGTGGAGGTTTTCCTTGACCACCTACCTCCACCACCACCTCCTCCACCACCACCTCCAGCGATAGCGATTGAAAGTCTAGGGGATGAACTTCGGGAATTAAAAAGAGAGTTTTCAAAAACTTCTACGAACCGAAGTGGCGACCTTTCAACTTCCTCGCGATGTGACAAAGGGAAATATGGAAAATGATCATTAGGGAAAGTAAAGTCTAGAAAGGGAGGGAAAGGAAAACATGAATTGGTTTCCTTAGAGTTACAAGATGTATATATAGGTGAACCAGTAGGAGACGAATTGGGGTAAAAAGTACGCTTTTCAGGATTTCAAGGAACTGAAACCTTTTCTTCGGGTGAGGATGGGGTAGACAGAAAGTTAATGATAGCGAGTATAGAAGAGGATCTTTTATTCAGACTATTTGGAGAATCAGAAGTGTCAATTTCAATCTTTATTTTAGGTACAAATTCCTCCACGTTCTCATGCCTAACCTCATACTGGCTAGTCAAGGCCTCCGTAGAGGGTCTTTGTTTAACATTATTTTTAGGGGTTGGTTCTTCAATCGGAACATTAGTATTGACTTGTGTGATTTTCGGTTAGTATTTCTTACCTGTCGATGTGGTAGTTGACTTGTTTGGTTTTAATAAATTTTTGGGATCAGATATAGGTGTGGTCTACCTATCGTCTGGATTGCTACTGGTACTCTTTCGATTAAATGTCATCTTATTTGTAGTGGAGTCTCCAAGTGAAAAATAAAAAATATTTGTAATTCAATGTTCAACCTTCGTTCACTATCAAAGATAGAATCTCACCTTGTCATTCTCCCAGGGAAAAATAACTTTGTTTCTCCATCCCTGGCAATGACGCCAAAAATATGTTGTTCCTGAGATTAAACTTAAGGCTCAAATAATAATGTTAGGCATAATGAATGTTTTTGAGTGTGTTTTAAAGTGATTTTTCTACCATAGTTGTATGAGAAAAATTCCTTAAATGAAATTAACAGTTTGACAGCACATAGGTCGTATTTCATATCTGAGTCGAAATTGCAATATCGAATGGTATGAGATGAAAATAAAAATTTGTAAAACATAGTAGGGCATCAATTACTGAAGATTCCTACCTTGTTTTCAGTAGAGGAAAAGAGATAGTGTAACCTTGAATAACGCATAAAATGCAGTAATCTACACAACAAGCAAGTCTTGATTTACTCACAATAAATGCAGAGGAAAAGTTGCTTACTTAATAAATAACTAATACCTTGTGATTATAGTAGTTGTTTTACTAAATTGGAACCAAACATTTATCAAGGAATACATAAAGGAATGCTGAGAAATGGAAAACAAAAGAAACACATAACCCAGATTTAAGAAAACTTGGAATCTCTGTCTGCACTTGTATTAATACTCTATAAGGATAGTTTTCTCTATTACAATTGGCAAGAAGCAACCATAAATAAGTCTTTAATCTATGTTTTTATACAAAATGGTCTCAACTCAAAACAGTTGGACTTTTCATAATTCTAAAAATACTAAATTTTACAATATGTAAAACTGAAAACTTCCATTGGCCTTCTCCTCTGTCTCTTCGTCTGCTGGTAGAGGTGTTTCTTCTCCTCATCCTTTACTTGGAAATAGCTGTGATCTGATCCTAGCCTGTATGAATCGTATTCACATGTTTTATCATTTGTTTCCATATGTGTTGGCTTTCCCGTATTCGACACATTGGATGCATCTGCTCACTAATTGTACCACCAACCCAGAAGGTGCAGTTGTCTCATTTGCTTCAAAAATATATAACTTATTTTCTATCTAGGGAAACCTTTCCTGTATCTTCTTTTCTCCCAAATATGTGTCTTGTAACTCCATGCTTGGACTTAGTATCCATTTTTTTATTTGGATAAGAATAATTTGGTTCATTTATTGGATGATCGTCATGGCCTCTTCTTTTCTTGTCCTAGATTTACATTGGTTCCTTGCTATGTCAATATTCCCCAGGGCTTCAGAGATATTATTTCCTTCAACATCAAGTAGACCTTTGTCTAGTGAAGATATTTCTTCTAGAGAAGCTTTGTGTACCTCTCTAGCCAATATTTTTCTTTCTGCAATATTTGATTCCCAGGCCTTCAAAATTATGTTACCTCTGGTTTTCTAAGATAGAGACAGTTGAGGAGCTGTCGATACATAATCTTTTGGTACTAGAAATATATCCTTTTGAAACTTATCCCAAGTTGCATGAGCTTCCCTTTCCTTAATGTAAATGTCATTCAGAGAAAGGTCTACCACCCAGTAACAATTTTGAATGGCTTCCACTTTTCTAAAGGGATTTTGTTGGGTTGATTATAGCTTCTCATGTACTTCCAATGCTTGATCTTTGAAAGCTTCCATATCTATTGTTGTACCTTCAACCAAGTAAATATTGGCTTGTAGTTTCTTGATTAATTCTTCTTGCTGAGTGACCAACCCTTTGTTGTCCTATGAGTTTTGATGGAGCTCATCGAGATTAGATTTTAGTTGTTGGATCTGATGTCTTTCATTGGCTATGACTTGTTGAAACTGTTTGTTCATCTTATTTCTGACATCCCTTTCCATGGTCATCATCTAGTCTCGCAACTGCCTTACCAACAGATTTCTCTATTTCAACTAATTCGCTAGATTTTATACTAAACATTGATTAGCCGTTGCAAAGGCACCTAATGAGCCTACCATTTCCCTAGAGAATTTTGTATCATCTAGACCCTGTCCATCATACAACATTCTTTACCTTTTGACTATTGTACCATATTTTTGATGCACTTCTCTTTTAACTATGGCCCTTCCCTTCTTACTGAAAAAGAAGTATGAAGGAGGCATTTCTTCGGCTAAAATCAAAGTAAGGTCCTCTATAAATATGAATCGGTCATTGGGATTTCCTTGACTCGACTGTAAAGGTGTTAATGACATAATGGGGGTACCTATCTCTGTAGACAGTTGTTTCTTTTTTGTGTTGGTATCCGGTTTATCTAGTGTAGACAACGATGTATCCTGTCCCTTTTTTTGAAAATCTTCAATATGAGATGTTGTTTGAGTGCTTGGTGGGTTTGGTAATGAAGTCTCCACTCCCTGCATTGAGACTTCGACATTCTTCATATTTTCCTCAGTACTCTGTTGGTTAGAAATTCCTACCTCTAATACCTGAGGCGTATCTTCCTATGTAGATGAAGGTGTTATTGGCTCCCCTTGTAATACCTTTGGAAAAATATTCTTTCTATTCTTCTAAAAATTGTTGAAATTGGCTAATTGATCGGGAGATATAATTCAGACTCTACTCAATACTTCCTCATATGACCTGACTCCCCTGAATACATTGTCCCGAGAGGAAATCTCGTGCACATACTTCCTTAAATTGTATTGAGCCAGGTGAGCTTCCACAATCTTATGGGGATCGTGCCTCTTAAACTCAATATCAACTAACTTGACATCTTCTAGAGCCACAACCTCTTGGCATACCAACCAATCTATTTAAAATTTTGGGAGAACATGGGGGGGAACCACGCACCCAAAAACCCTGATATAGGAAACGTTTTCCTCAATATACCAATTTGCTATTTTTCCTAGGTTATCCATGATTCTGTCTGAAATTCTGGGAAGTGGGAAAACATATAGGGTGATATGAATCGACACCACTGCATAATGATAGATTTCATAGAAGAAATATCTAGCTTTGTCATCCCACAACTTGGAGTGATAGAAATGGATAGGCTCGGCGTTGGTCGGGTTCCAACTCCAACTCATCAGAGGGAAATGAGTGATAAACGAAAGGGCATCCATGATGTATGCCGACAGGTATAAAGGAGCAAGTTTCCCTTTGGAATTTTCCAATTGGTACCCTATGATTTCTTTGGCCAGGTTGCATGATAACATCTTGGCCTAGTTGAAAGAATATCCCTCAACCACTTCATGCATAATTGGTACCCATGCGAGAAGAAAATGAGAGGAGTCCTTTTTCCCAAATATCCTACATAGAATCATAGCCACATAGATCATATGGGCATCTAGCGATGCTATGACATATATGATGTGAGTGTTGGCTTTGAATTTTTCAGGATGCCCCCACTAGTCCTTGATTAAATCAGGGTATTTTTTCCCATACTGTGTGCACTGTTGTTAGTCAAAATCCATTATGAATTCAACATTATAACTGTATTTAAAAATTGGGGATAATTTATACATTACTTGTATATGCTCCAGTCGAAAAGACCCAACAACAACCTTCTGTGAATTGCGAATGCTCCTAGTTGAAATGTTGATGTTCTCCAAGGCCCAGCCTATCATGTTGTTATACAACATGAGCCTGGGTCGCACAACCATATTGTGTATATCTGACTCAGCTATATCCCTAAGTTTAGTCACATGGGTTTCAGTTACTTCATCGCTTGAATCCTCTAGGCAATTTATCAACTCGTGTTGTATAATATCGAACACCTGTGTCTAGTATTTCACAGTATCTATGGCTCTTGATGAAGTGTCTGAGAGAAGATATGTGTTCAAATTTACACTGTCACCATATTCTTTATCCATTTTTCATGGTGCCATGATATTAATGAAATCAAAACTATGTTACCTGCTATAGGATAATGTGTGAGCTTATGCAGCTGGCTTAAAACTTGTTATTTTGCGAGAATGAAAATATAATTCAAAATCCAATATTATTATTCACCTTAATCATATTGATTTACGAGTACCTTTACTGGCGAAAAATTAATTTACCTTAATGAGGAAATCTAGGCAACGATCTGCAATCTATATTGAAATCATTGCCATTGATTTGTGATTAATGCCATAAATATTGGTGGTTCGTGATCGGGAACTTGGATGAAACAAGTTTGAAAATTCTTGAATCGTGAACTCGTGAGAAATTAATTATGAGATAATATTGTTTAAGATATTAATTAATAATGTTTAACTTTAAATGTTTTTGGGTATTCGGGCTTTGAGATTTTAATGAGTAGCTTGAGATAGAATCCTCGAAACCCGAAACTGCGAAATGATTAATTATTAGATAATTGTTTTTAGTTTTAATTAACCCCTTTTCATTTTGAAATGTTTTGAAAGTTTGAACTTTGAAGATTTCAAGATGTGAGGGACGATAAACATCTGAACTTCCGAAGTACGAAGTTATTAACTGTATTTAATCGATATTAACTTAATTAATTAAGATTTGATATTTCAGGATTTTATCGCTTCATGGATTTGAAAGTTAGTTCCTTATTATGTTCTCGAAAGGCTATTACCTGTAGTGACGTGTTGAAGATGACATCAATTTAGATGACGTGTCGAGGCCGGGGGGTGCTAAGTGTTAATTAGAATCATGAGAATCTTTAGATTAAAATCTCAGAGAAAGGTTCCATGTGTTGACTTAGGGAAGATTTAAAACATACATGTTTACCATGAAACATGTCTTTCAAAAGTTGCTGAAAAGGTGACAATGAATATATTCGGGTTTTGAGATTTTTAAAGTTATGACTTGTTGAAACACCTGAAGCTTGAAGCTTCAAAGAAGACTTTGGAAACTTATCTCTTTAACCATTTGGCGGCTCCACAAATACGAACAAATTGAGGATCATTTGATTATATGGAAGACTTCATCAACGACGTATATCATGTGCGTCTTATTCTTATTTAACCAGGAATGAAATTTATTCAAAGTCCAAAAGTTTAGAAAATATATATATGTTCCAACACTCCCCACATCTGAAGAAGGTAAAAGGCATCCCCAACACACATAGAAAGGGATAGAGAAAAGAGGGACACTCTTAGGACAACCAATACAATCCACAACAAAAGAAGGGCAATGAAAAGATGAAGAAGGAAACTGGAAAATGGTGTGAGTACCATAAAATCTCTTGGCACAACACTAAACAATGTTTCTCCAAGCAGTCACTCATGGTTGATATGAAGGCTTCCGATTCAGAGGCCAATTTTGAATCTAAATCAAATCCTGAAGGAGGGAAGTAGATTATTGATGCTAAACCCAGTTCCACTGTCACTACCACCAAAGTCCGACCAAGCTAACCAGAAGAACCAGAGAAATGGGAATGCCTCTTTCACTCACAAATTTGGGTAAAGGGGGATCCACCTCATTTCATTGTTGATAGAGGCAGTCAGAAGAACCTGATTTCAACAAAGGTCATCAAGTAGCTAGACTTGCCAATGACACTGCACCCACAACCCTACACTTTTGGTTGTCTTTGCCAAGGAAGAGATGTTTGTGTTAGACAATTGTGTCATCTACCCTATGACATCAAGCCTTTCAAAGATGAGGTATTGTGTGATATTTATTCCCTTGAAGTTTGTGATGTTCTTTTAGGAAAACCATATTTTTGGAAGCATCATGTTGTGTATGAGTCTAGACCTTGTAGTGTTATTATTAGTTTGGGTAGAAAATTGTACAGGATACTAGAGGTAGCATCACCTACCGCTATTTCTTTAATCTCTGCTAAGCAATGTTGTAAGGTCATTTCATATATCGAGAAGTTTGTCTTCTTTGTGATCTGTGCTCACAGTAAGTAGAAGGTCATCACCACATCCATTGCCTCTGCACAAAGCCTCTCTTTGCAGCAGAAGCAAGTGGAAAATATTGTGGAAGAATATAGATACATCTTCTCCTCACCCACCGGGGTACCAACGCACTGCCAAGTCAAGCATCCAATTGATCTGACCCCAAGTTCACCTCTACCTAATGGACCAATTTATCATTGCTCACTGTTGGAAAATGATGAAATCAGGTGTCATATCCAAGATATTATTCAAAAGGGGATCATCAGACCTAGTTCCTCCCCTTGCAAAATCTTGATTGTACTGGACCAGAAGAAGGATGGGACTTGGTGAATCTGCATTGATTACAGACCCTTCAACAAAATCACAGTCAAGAACCGATACCCAATTCCCAGGATTGATGACCTTCTTAACCAACTCAAGGGGAAAAATTTCTTCAGCAAGATTGACCTCAAGTCTAGCTACCACCAGGTTCCCAATGAATCAACCGATGTATGGAAGACAACCTTGAAATCTAAAGAAGGTATCTTCGAATAGAAGGTCATGCTCTTTGGCTTAATAAATGCACCAACCACTTTCATGAGGTTGATGGCTGATGTAATGAGACCCTTCACTAACTCTTTTGTGGTGGTATATTTGGATGACATCGTCATCTTCAATAGAACTTGGGAGGAACACATGCGGCATATTCAACGGGTTCTAAGCACTCTGCAACAACACAAACTATATGCCAACCTAGAAAAATGACCTTTTGGCATTAACAGGGTCCAATACTTGGGATACATTGTTGATTAGCATGGGGAACATGTTGATCTAGCTAAGATCCAATTCATATGTGACTAGCCAACCTCGACCACACTAACTGAGCTTTGAAGCTTCTTGGGACTTGCCAACTTCTACTGACGGTTCATGTTGGGATTGTCCCATATTGCATGGGCCCTCAAAAAGGTGACCAAGGGAGGTGGTAGGGAAAATTTCATGAGGGGGAAGGAATAACAACAAGAATTCAATGATCTAAAGCATCTCTTGTGCTCAGCTCTAGTACTCTCCTTTCTCGATCTACAACAACCATTCGAGATTGATACTAATGCATATGATATGTTGTAGGTGCAATTATCACTCAACACAGTCATCTAGTGGGATAACATAGTGAGACACTCTTAGATGTTGTTCAGAAATACCCCACCTATGATAAGGAAATGTATTCCATTGTACAAGCTTGTCATCAATGGAAACATTACATTCTGGGAAAGGATAAAATCATCCACACTGATCACAAGCCTTTGTAATTCATACAGACACAGGGGAAATTGTAGAACGACCTCCATCATAAGTGGTCCACCTACCTGCAACAACTCCATCCCAACTTCGAGTATAAGACATGGATCTTAAATCGTGTCGCTGATTTCCTCAATCGACCTCTCGTGGCTACATTCACCACTATGCTCCATTCCTATGGACATGAGGAATCTAAGTGGCCCCATCTTTATTATCAAGATTTGGACTTGGCCACCACCTATTAGGTCTTGGGTACATGTGCGACTATCACTAATTTTCACATTTAGGATAGACTATTATGCCATCTAGGCCATCTCTATGTTCCTACAAGGGAGCGTGAAAATATGATTTGGGAATCTCACTATAGTCGGATGGCAGGACATTTTGGCATGGAGAAAACCGTGGCCATTCTTCATAAACATTTTTATTGGCCAAAACTTCGATAGGACATCAGCAAGTATATCAGATCTTGCATTGCTTGTGCCATTTCCAAACCAACCATCAAGAAGCAAGTCTTATACACCCCTCTTTCTACTCTCGAGAAGCCTTGGGAATCCATCCGAATGGATTACATGTGTGGCCTTCCATCTACCAAGCAAGGAAATGACTGCGTATTTGTGGTCATTGATTGGTTTTCGAAGATGGCCATCCTCACAGCCTACAAGAAGAATATCATAGTGGAAAGTACTCCCAAGCTCTTCTTCGAACGAGTGTGGGTCCATTTTGGGATACCACAGACCATCATATCCATCTAGGATGATAGGTTCCTTAGCACATTTTGGTCAAGTCTCTAGTCAATGTTGGACACCAAGATCACTAAATCCAATGCTTTCCACCCCCAAAGAGAGGACCAAACAGAGTTCTTCAATCAGATGATTGTGCACATCCCATGCATGTACAACTCTAAGAATCCACGTACATGGGATGAGAGCCTCCCCTATGTTCAACACAATTACAATAGGTCTCTTCATAGTTCTACTGACCATAGCCCATTTCAGGTGGTGTGGGGATTCCATCCCTTGAGTCCCATTGATGTTGGACTACCTCTTACCACTGCATAGATAGACTCTTCCCATGTTTAGTATTAAACCGAAAAAGACACCAGATTCATTGAGCAGATTTAGAACATCCACCAACAAGTCAAAGAGATTTTGTAGAAATCCAATGCTAAGTACAAGAAGTGCCATGATCAACACAGGGTATCGCACCAGTTTCAGGCTGGCGGCGAAGTCTGGTTACATTTGCAGAAGGAGTGTCACAAAGGGCCCCATCAGAAGCTCTACCCACTTTTCTATGGGCCTTACACTATCACCAAGGCTATGGGTAGCAATTCTTTTGAGCTCAACACTCCACCCTTCCTTGGCCTACACCCAATTTTCAATGTGGACCTCCTTCGGCCATATTTTCCACCATTATTGGACACCTCAAAAATCACAGAACATCTGACACCAAAAGAGCTCAACCCTAACCATATGGAACAAGAATCCACTGATCAGATAGTGGACACATAGGTCAAGGGCACTCACCAGCAGAGGATCCAGCCTTATCAGTTTGTCAAGGTTGGGCATCTCCTACACTAAGGTAGGTGGCTCACCTGGGGCCAAATCTAGTAGAAGTTTCTTCACCTGATGGGGGAACTCAATGCAATGGAGACCATTGCTTCCTAAGAGGGAGGATTAATCCAGGTGGATATTGGTGGCCACCCACCTATTCCAACTGGATCCTCTTGTCCATTTTTAGTTCAACTCGTTCTTCTATACTTCTTTGTAATTGTGGGTTCTACACTTCTGTGGATGTCTGAAGCCCTACACATGTTCCAAGTGGATACTTGCAAGATACCAGATATAATAAATACATAGAACAGAAACAAAATTCTAGAAATGGCGGAATAATAGTAATATAACCAACATAATCTCCACAATAACACATAAATGATATAAGAACAACAACATAAATAGCACTTTGATTCAGAAAGAAATGTTCATGGGCCTCTTCGAGGGGGCAACCTCCAGTCGAGTAGCACTCTATTACAATAATCTCCAGGCTAGGGTTTCCATACCCTCGACCCTTATTTATACTAAATATGTCTATCAAGAGAAGCATCTAGAAGAAGATCCTTCTAGAAGCAAAAGCTTCTATTAGGTCTTCTTACATCCTCCTTATTCTATTTTATTGAAAGGCCTTATTAATATTGACCTTTATTTCATCCGAATATATTGATCTACCTATGTGTGGGTTAGGACCCTAACATGTCTGCCCCCTTAAAAACAACCTTGTCCTCAAGGTTTGAGATGTGGAAACTGCTGCAGAATGGTAGTTGGTTCCCAAGTGGCATCTCCTAGAGTTGTATCTTTCCACTGGATGAGCACTTCCTTGATGATTCTCTGACATAGGCGACACTCACGCTAGTCCAAAACTGCTTCTGGCTGTAGCCAAATGGATCCTTCTTCAGCTAACTCTAGAAGGTTGGTTTGAATTTGGCTCCTAGTTCCAATCACCTTCTTTAAGAATGAAACATGAAAAACAAGATGTAGCTTCGACTAACTGGGAAGAGCTAACTGATATGCGACTTGTCCCACACGCTTGATAACTATATAAGGACAATAAAATTTTGGCACTAGCTTCTGACAATGCTCGGCTTTGAGGGAAGTTTTCTTATATGGTTGTAGTCGTAGAAATACCTAATCCCCTTTTGCAAATTGACGTTCAGAGTGACCTTGATCTTCTTGATGCTTCATGCGATTATGTGCCATGACCAAGTTATCTTTAAGGGTACAAAGAATATCCCCTCGAACTGTAAGTGTTTGGTCAATTTCCTGGACCGTCGAGGTACCCGATAAGTATGAGAGAACTGAAGGTGGCTTTTGTCCATATACTACTTCAAAAGGAGTCATGCAAGTAGCTATATGGTAGGAAGTGTTATACCACCATTCAGCTAGGGGTAACCATTGAGCCCATTGATGTTGTTTTTCAGGGGAAAAACACCTCAGATATGTTTCCAAACACTTGTAGACAACTTTTGTTTGACCATCAGTCTAGGGATGATAAGCTGAGCTGAGATGCAATTGGTTGTCTTGTAGCTTAAACAGTTCTTGCCAAAAATTGCTTGTGAAAGTTGGGTCATGATCAGAAACAATAGCGTGCAGCATGCCATGAAGCTTGAAGACATGGTCCATGAAAATTTGAGCCACCGTGGATGCAATAAATGCGTGTTTAAGAGTGCATAAATGAGCATACTTGGAAAAGTGATCCACAACCACCATTATGACTGATTTATTCCCCAATTTGGGTAAGCCGATAATAAAGTCCATAGAGATATCCTTCCAAATAGAAGGTGGAATCGGAAGTGGTTGTAGTGTGCTTGGAGATTTGTCTGTTTCTCCCTTGTTGCATTGACACACACATTCAATGAAAAAATTAGGGATGTCCTATTTCATACCATCCTAGAAAAAGGAACGTTTGACCCTGTCATATGTTTTGGTGAACCCTGAGTGCCCCGCTGTGCGTGTAGCATGAAGCTCAAAAAGTACCATGGATTTAATCTTTGATTGTTTACTTAAATACAAACAGCCTTTGTAGAGAATCTCATCCTGGATCCAAGAGTACCCTGGGGGAGCCGGAGCCTTGGTATGCAATTGTTGGATCAGATGCAAACTTTTCAGATCTTGAAGCCATTCTTGGTGCACAGCTTGGAGCCAATCTAGTACAATGAAGGAAAGAGAAAAAAGGGATCCTTCTTCTTCATATTTTTGAGACAGTGCATCTGCCACTACATTGTCTTTTCCCTTCTTATAAATGATCTCATAATCATATCCAAATATCTTAGTCACCCATTTTCGTTTCTCCTGGGAGGAAATGCATTGTTCTAGAAAGTACTTGAGGCTTTGATGGTCGATCTTAATTTGGAAGCATTGCCCCAATAGATAAGGGTGCCACAAATCAATGGCATGCAAAATAGCCAACATTTCCTTTTAATAAATGGGTTTGTCCAGATTCCTTTCAGACAGTTGCTTGCTGGTGAAGGCCAAAGGTCGACCCTCTTGCATAAGGACAGTGTCGATTCCTTGAGGCATCACATTCGAACACAAAGGTCTTTGTGAAATCAGGAAGGGCCAGAACTAGAGTAGTGCACATGGTCATCTTCAATGTTTGAAAATCTTGAGTAGCGGCTGGAATCCAAGTGAAAGAGTTCTTTTTTAGGAGAGCCATGAGAGGTGCTGCAATATTTCCGTAGTTCTTTAAAAACTTGCGATAATACCCTATTAAGCTTAGAAATCCACGCAACATTTTGAGAGTCTTTGGGTGTGGCCAGTCTTGCATAGCTTCAATATTTTTCAGGTCCACCCTGACGCCATCCTTTCCAACTAGATGACCCAAGTATTCTACTTCTGAGGCACCAAAATCACATTTAGATTGTTTTAGAAAAAGTTGGTGATGAGAGAGTAGATGGAGAACTTGATCCACATGAGTAAGATGGTCTGTCCAGGTTTTTCTATAGATGAGGATATCATCAAAGAAAACTAAGACAAAATGACAGAGAAAGGGATGAAAGACATGATTCATGAGGCTTTGGAAGGTGGAGGGGGCATTACAGAAGCCAAAGGGCATGACCAAAATTTATAATGAACCTAATGAGTGAAAAAGGCCATCTTGGGAATGTCTGCCTCTTTCATACGTATTTGGTGATAGCCCGAGCAAAGATCAAGTTTAGTAAAGAATTGGGAGCCACTCAATTCATCCAGGAGGTCATCAATGACAGGAATGGAAAATTTGTCTTTAATGGTCAGTTTATTAAGGACACGGAAGTCAAGACACATTCTCCAAGAACCTTGTTTCTTCAGGACCATGACTACAAGAGAAGAGTAAGGGCTCATACTAGGATGGATAATGCCTGCATTAAGGAGTTTCTAGACCATTTTCTCAATTTCATTTTTTTGTGAGAAGGGGTGGTGATATGGACGGATATTGGGAGGAAGGTGTAATGTCCCCACTTTGGGACATCATCACAGGGCAGAGATTTATGATGACCAGAGTAGCCAGATGGATGCTAGAGCGAGTACAGGGGTATTTGAGAGGCATTGTGGGGTCCAACTTGCATTGATGATCACATTCCATCATTATGATCCATTCCACATAGGTTGGCTTTGGTTTCATTGCATTCTGTCGATTTCCATGATTTTGACTATTTTGAGCTATAAGTCAATGGAATTCACTGAAGAGGTCATTTTGGGCACATTACTTGGAGGAACCTCTCAGTGTAATAGCTCATTGGAATCGGG
>JZKD02S1081223.1:590726-613017 GCA_000966675.3 Picea glauca | reverse complement strand
GCTTAGATAGATTCGAAATAAATTCAGTGTCCATGATAAGCACTTTTCTGTCTAGGGTTAAGGTCAAGCCTTAGAGGTCGATCTACTTGTCCGCAGGAAGATTTTCCTACAACAGTCGGGTTCCAACTCCAGCTAATTAGAGGGAAAGCAGTGATAAAAACAATGGAATCCATGATGTATGCCAACATGTATAAAGGAGAAGGTTTCGCTTTGGACTTTTCCAATTAGTACCCTATGATTTCTTTGGCCAGGTTGTCTGATAACATCTTGGACCAGTTGAAAGAATAGCCCTCGGCCACTTCATTCATAATTGGTACCCATGACAGTAGGAACTGAGAGGAGTCCTTTTTCCCAAATATCATACATAGCATCATAGCCACATAAATCATATGGGCATCTAACGATGTTGTGGCATATTTCTTGTGAGTGTCGGCTCTAAATTTCTCAGGATGCCCCCACCATTTGTTGATTAAATCAGTGTAGTTTTTCCCATACTGTGTGCACTCTTGTTGGTCAAACTCCATTATGAATTCAACATTGTAACTTTATTTAAAAATAAGGGATAATTTATACATTACTTTAATATGCTCTGGTCTAAAAGACCCAACAACAACCTTTTGTAAATTGCAAATGCTCCTAGTTGAAATGTTTGAAATTAACCCCTCTTAAGTTTGAAATGTTTCAGAAGTTCGGACTTCGGATATTTCAAGATGTGAGGGATGATAAACATCCTAAATTATGAAGTATGAACTTATTAACCGTCTTTAACCGAGATTAACTTAATTAATTAATATTTGATATTTCAGGATTTTATCATTCGTGGAATAGAAAGTTAGTTCTTTGTTATATTCCCGAAAGGCTATTACCCGTAGTGATGTGTCAAAGATGACATCATTTTATATGACATGTCAAGGCTAGGGGGTGCCAAGTGTTAATTAGAATCATGTGAATCTTTAGATGAAAATCTCAGATAAAGGTGCCATGTGTTGACTCAAGGAAGATTTAAAACATACATGTGTACCATCACTCATGTCTTTCAAAAGTTGGTGAAAAAGTGATAATGGATATATTTGGGTTTCGGGCTTTTTAAAGTTTTGATTTGTTGAAACGTCTGAAGCGTGAAGCTCCGAAGTGAACTCTAGGGAATCATCTCTTTAACCATTTGGAAACTCCACAAATCCGAAGATATTTAGGATCATTCGTTTAGATGAAAGACTTCATGAATGACGTATATCATGCAAGTCTTATTCTTATTTAACGTCCAAAAGTTTAGAAATATATATGTTTCAACATGGGCTCCATCCAGGGATCGCGTCTCCCTACGAGGCGTGGAAGAAAAGTAGACTGCGTGCCTTCATTACTTAAATGGAGTCATTGTTGTGTTCCTGGGGAATAAATTTGGGAAAATTGTACATAGAAAAATCAGACTTCAGCCCATGTCTTAGAAAACTTTCAAAACACAATCAATTACTGATCTCAAGTTAGGCTATTAATAAGTTTCCTTTTTCTGAAACTGACTCTAGATTTGCTTAAGATAATCAAAAAAACTTTAACTGAACTATCATACTTCGGTCGATTTTGCTCACTTCAAGGAAAAGTAATTTTAATGATTCGGCCAACCCATTTCCCTAAGGATAATAGGTTGTAGAATGTCCCAACATAATGTTGTATTTTTGAAAAAAACTTATCATTTCCATAGATTTGAATGCTTGGGTGTTGTCCGTAACTATTTTTTGGGGGCAACCAAATCTGGATAGGATGTTCTCTTGCAAAAAGTTTATAACTACCAAATTTGTGGCATTCTGAGTTGGAATGGCCTCTACCCATTTTGTGAAATAATCGATAGAAGTTAAAATCCACTTATATTGGGTGCTTGACTATGGGTGGATTTATCCTATGAAGTCTAGGACCCATTGTTGAAAAAGAGTCTCTGTCTTGACTGGGACCAAAGGTAATGGTGGGATATTTTGCTTGCCAGAGAACAGTTGGAAAGGGTTGCAGGCTATGACTTTAGTATTGACATCGGTAAATATATTTGGCCAATAATATCCAACTCTTAGAATATTGTAGGTCATGGCCCTCCAGGCATGATCTCCTCCACACACTCATTTGGGAAATTCATTTATGACATCCTCTATATCAAATTATGTTAGAAAATGTAGTAAGAAACCTAGAGGATCTTTCCAATACAGTTGTCCTTTGATGATGCAGTATTTAACTATGTGTAGTTTCAACATTATTACTTTTGATGGATTCATATCACTTGGACACTGAAGGGTAAGGACATATGAAATGATATCGCGATACTAGTCATAGGAAGAAAATTTATCCTCGATATGGACTCTAGGGGTTTGATCGTCAAGCTCTCCTATGTATGGAGTAGGTCCATGTGATTCAATATGATTTATCCCAAGTTCTCTAAAATTTGACTCTGCTAATATCTTCGCCAAACCATGAAATTTGACCAGTTTGGTCGGTTTTACTTCTAGATCAAATTCCTAAATTTTGGCTAACCACCGACCTCTTCTACCATCACTGTCCAACTGTACCAATATATCTTTAAAAGAGATTGTTGGCACATACTCAATTATTTTGGAGTGCGGTACATATGTCCTGAAAGATTTGAGATCTTTCACCATAGTGTAGGCTTCGTTTTCCAGTATATTGTATCTTAATTTGACATCTCTGAGACTTTTACTAAAAAATGTAATCGACTGCTCGAAACCTTCTTCATTCTTTTGGAGAAGTACTGTTGTGATAGTATGTTCCGATGCAAAAGAAAAGATCAGGAATTCCTTAGTATAGTGAGGACTAGCTAATACTGGAGCTTCGCTTATAGCTTTCTTAACTTGCTCGAATGATGCTTTAACTTCAGAATTCCATTTGATTTCATTGTCTTTCTTCAGCATATCTGTGATTAATTTGACAATTTTAGCAAAGTTAGGGATAAACCTTCTTAAAAAAATTATTTTACCTAAAAAAGACTAGATTTCTTTTTTATTTCTCAGAATGTTTATAGTGTCAATAGCCTCAATTCACTTGGGATCAACCTTTATTCCATCTTTTGAAACCATATGACCTAGAAGTATTCCTTCTTGCATAGAAAAATGAGACTTTTTAGGGTTTAGAGACAAACCAAATTTTTGACATTTCTCAAAAGTTTATTTGAGATGAAACAAATGTTCTGCATTAGAATTCGAGAAGACTATTAGATCATCTAAGTAAATAATGACAAACTTATCTCTCTCACTGATGAAATCTATATCCATTTCTCTTTGGAAGGTGGCCCCTACATTCATCAAACCAAACGACATTTTATCATACATGAAATTTCCCCACGGAGTAGTGAATGAAGTTTTTTCTTTATCATCTTCGCGGAAAACAATTTGGTTATAACCTAAGAAACCATCGATCATCGACATTCTGTTTTCTCCAACTAATTTTTCCAGGACATGATCCATTTTTGATGTGGGTAGTTATATTTGAGGGATGACCGGTTTAAATTTCTGAAATCCACACAAAGCCTTATTTCTCCACTTTTCTTTCTGATGGGTACCAGATTTGCTACTCATTCAGAATACCTAAGTGGGACAATAATATTTGCGTCGAGAAGCTTCTTGACTTATCTTTCTATTACAGGTAAGAGGATAGGTTTTATCTGTCTCATCTTTTGTCTAAAAGGTTTGATACCCTGTTTCAAAGGAATCTTATGTTCAATCATAGAGGTATCATAAGTTTTTAAATCATCATAGGATCAGGCAAATACGTCTTTGTATTGTTTAATAAATTTGGCATATTTGTTTTTCTCCTGAACCAGAAGGTATTTAGATAACTTGACTATCTTAGGTTCTTATTTAGTTCCTATGTCACAGTATTCAACCTCCTCAGGTTGAGTTCGTAGGGTAGATTTCAAGGGTATGTCATCTTTGTCAAACAACCTCTCTAAGGGTATCAGTCCTCTATGGATCTAATTGTTCTTAAGTACAAGCACTCAGTGATTCATGATCTTCTCTTGGAACTTTTTAGGCTCTTCACCTTCTTGCATGATTCATATAGGATCATTCTAGTTCTCTTGATCTATATGAGTCTCGAAGAATTCATTGACCATTTCTAGAAAAAATTTAATTTGCTCGTCATCTTCAAAGATCTGCCAGTGTTTCACATTATTTGGGATTCCAGGTTTTTGCCTCATTTCTATATGATAATTTAGTTTTAGGATAGTAGGAGGCATAAAAGTCGTAACAGATTTGGCCAAGGAGTTTGCCTGTTGATTTTCCATTCTGGGAATGTAATGAATGTTAAATGATGAGAAGAAATTTTCAATCAGATCCCAGGCACAATTTCTATATGACCTTAGCCTTGGATGTTTTTCTTGATATTGTTGCATTATTTGTTTTACAATAAGTTTTGCATCACCATAAAATATTATATTTTCAATTTTTTGTTTCCTAGCAGCCTCCAATCCAAAGACCAGAGCTTCGTACTCAAAGACATTATTAGTATAATCAATTTCCCACTATAACCTGTATGAAAATGGAATGACATATTCATATCGAGGTGCAAAAAATAACACTCCTACCCTTGCCCCTTCGCAGGATGAAGCGCCATCAAAAAACATTTTCCATACTCCTTCTCTGTTATTTACACTTTTCTGTGTTTTTTCTATTTTTTTGTTTTCCTCTTCTATACAGTCATCAAAATCAGTGTCTAATGATAAAATACAATTTCCTAGATCTTCATCAGTAGCATAGGCTGGATAGTTGTTTGGGTTTTGAGGGTCACTTATAGTATATGCCAGTCTAGTCTCTTTGTATAGTCGAGTAAATTGTCAACCAAAAATCGGGATCACAGCGTATGTCATGTCCAGTTGAAGTGATCCACCAAATTTTTCACCCCAAGAATTGGATAAAAGCATGCCATACTTGATAGGGACATCAAAAATGACTACATCCATAAGAATACTCTTTATAGGAATATGTGTAATATTCACTACAAGATCTTTGATCATGCCCAGACACTTAACCTTTCTGGAATCAAAAGAATATAAGTCCTGATAAGGTATAATGATTTCAAGGCCCAACTTTTCCATGATAACTTTAGGCATTAAGTTGTGAGAGGCCCCAAAATATAACATGCAATTATGAAGTAAATGATCCTTAGCATTTTCAATGTGCAAACCACACATAATTGTAGGCTTTTCATCTTGTAAATTTAGTACATCTGCATTAGAAAAATTAATCATTTTAGCAATTTGTTTTTTATAAATTGGATTCTTAGTGAGCTCAACCAGAGGCATGATGATTTTAATTTTATTTATTTCATTTTCTAAACTAAAACCTTCAGTTTCTTTTTCGCTTTCTATGGTTGTAGCTTGTGCTTCATTAGTATCTGTTTTCTTGGTTTGTGTTGTTGGAGTTATTTCACACACACCTAGGATTTATTTTTCCTAAGTTTATTCCTTTTTTATTATTCATAATTTGTCATTATCTAGTCTCCTATATTTTAGGGGAGAATATTCTCTTTCAGTTGACACTTCAGTTTGACTAGTTGAGTTGAGTTTAGATGTTGCATTGGGATCATCACCATGCAACATTGGGATAATCACCATCATAATTAGACCTTGCCTTGGTATCATCACCATAGTGGTGCATTAACCTTGATTCCCTGAGTTAACTCCTCACTACTCTATGTTCATCTAGTTAACTGAAGACTAGTTGACTAGTTAACTCAACTAGGTGGCAGTTCACTCCCATAACTACCTAATATACTAGAATAGGTGGCACTTCACTCCTGTAATTACTTGTGTGTGTAAATATCACTCTATACCACCACTATGGTGCATTGGTTCACCTCAATTCAAACTCATTGAGATATACAGAGTATATCATGTGTAAAGTATTCATTATTCATAACGGTAAATGAGAATTCTTCCATTCTTTCTCTCCTTCTTATTCTTTCTCCAATTATGTCTGCAAATGTGTGTATTATTGTTTACATAGATATATTTTGTGTAGGTTCAACACATTTACATGGTATCAAAGCTGACGGACTGCTAAGAAAAATATACACCAAAATTGTTTGCAGGTACAAAAGATTGAAGACAGCGGAAAGATGGAATTCCAAAAAGAATTCATTCTTACACCTTACAACTATTTTGCATGGAAGGAGAAAATAACCATACATATCCAATCTAGAGGGTTTTACAGGTTAACCTTGAATACATATATAGAGCCGAAATCAACCATAGAAAATTCCAAGTACTTAAATCGCATGGATGAGGCACTCGGAACAATTTGCAGTTTTATTACTCCTGATCTCCTTTTTCACATATCTTGCTGTAAGACACCCAATGAAACCTAGAAAATATTGGAAGGGATCTTTGGAAAACAGGATGACATGAGGGGACACATTCTAGAGGTGGAGCTACTCACATTGGATCCAAAAATATTCGAAAATACCCAAGATTTCTTTACAAAATTCAATGATTTACTGTCGCAACTCAAAGCTTGCGGGGTTGATAAATCAACGAAGGAGAAACAAATGGTTCTCACCATTCTCTCTAATCTTGGTCCTGAATTATTTATATTCATATCTACATTCCATACTGTCATATTCACCTCTAAAGACACCTGGAAGATGCCTTCTCTTGAGGACTTTATCGAATCCTTGACACAAGAGCAAACCAAACTCATCAACATGGGCACAATCAAAGGCCCAAGGGCACATGCACTCACTGTGCATGATGGAAGCCAAAAATGTCATAAATCTAAATATAAAGATAAGTGAAAATCTCATGCACATACGAAGAAGGAAGGGTACACAAAACCCTTTACCGATGCCTTCAGATCCAAAGGAGAAAAGGGAAGAAAATGAGAGAAATGCACATATTGTCACAAGGGATTCCATTTGAAATCCACATGCATGCAAAAAAAAATATATCAGATGTCTCAGATAATTCAAAAAAACAACATTGGAGATCGCATCCCCAAGGGTGCAAAGAAGAAGAAGAATCCAGAAGATCTGAATTCCAAGGAAGGCAATTCTAGCCATGCCTTGATTGCCATCAACTCCTCCCCCGATGCTTGGATCGTATATTTAGGAGCATCACATCACATGGAAACCTCAAAAGAAGTATATTCTTTCTTGGATGCATGGAAAGGTCCTCCCATTCTGATGGGGGACAACTCTTTTGTCGAAGTCACCGGCAAAGGAAGGATTGAACTCACCAACAGAAGTTTCGAGAATGTGCTGCATGTTCCGAAGATTTCTGTCAACCTTCTCTCCGTGTATCATATGACGAATTCCGTAACTGGAAAGAAATTCGTATTCACACCAAATTTTGTGGACATCTACGACATGCAAACCAACTCCAGGGTTGCTACCAGTGAGGTAAATCATCAGTCTAGATTGTATACATTTTCTGAATTCATTGAACTTGATTATGCTTTACTGCATACTCATGTGTATGATTATAATAGGATATGGCAAGAAAGGTTTGGACATTTGAATTTCAGATACATGCAACAGCTTATCAAGCACAGATTAGTTGGTGGTCTAACATAAATCTAGTTCTCAAGGGGAGTATGCGAGGGATGTGTTCTCGAGAAACACCCTCAAGAGAAATTCGACAAACGAAAGTCTCAGGGAGCTTCCACACCTTTATATCTGATCCATAGTGACCTTATGGGTCCTTTTCTGCATCCATCCATCAACAAAGTGAGGTTTTTTCTCATTTTTTTTTTATGATTTCTCACATTTTACTTGGATCTACTTTCTCAAGCAAAAATATGAGGTCTTTCAACACCTCAAAGATTTCAAAGCCTTGGTTGAGACACAGTCCAGAAAGAATATCAAATTCCTCTAAGATGATAACGGGGGAGAGTATGTAAATCATGAGATCCATAATATTTACCATGAGGCAGGGATTCAAATGCAACATTTAGTTCCCGATCTCTAAAGGAGATGGCATCTTGCATGTTGCATGCAAAGTCACCACCATAGAGACTATGGGATGAAGCACTTAACTATGAAACATACATCCAAAATAGATTTCCTCATAGATCTATCAAGGATAAGACCCCCTACAAGGCTTGGAGCGGCCTCAAACTAGAAGTGGCTGACTTTCACATTTTTGGTTCACATGCATGGGCCCAGATTCACTTTGAAAAGAGGAAGGCACTTGATCCACATAGCACTGATTTTTTTTTTGTTGGATACCCTAATGGTGTGAAGGGATATCGGCTTATTGATATTTCCTCAGACCAGCTTATCACTGAGCATAGTGTCCAATTTGAGAAAAGTGTCTCACATGTACCTCAAAAACCACATGCAGACATCTTCACTCTTCCACCTGTCCGAGATGATGAGCATGCACATGCCGAATCTTCTTCAGATGAGAGTTTTGATTCAGAGGACTCAGAGGATTTAGAGTCAGATTCAAATTCAGTACAGTCATATGTAGAGTCAGAGCATCCAAATGTAGTTGCAGAGCCAAAGCAGAGGCCCAAGTGGCCACAAACTTCTCTTCAAGATGAAGGGGATCTCGTAGGTGATCTAGCCGATACTAGGCAGAATCGATCTAATTTTGAGGAGCCTTTTATTGCACTCACTGTCACTGAACCATTACCTTCCAGGAATACTTTCTTGGTTCAGTCTTCATATTATGGAGAGGCTACTGGAAATCCATTTTGGGAATCTTCCATGTAGGAGGAGTACAACTCCCTCCTCGAGAACCAGACTTGGGATCTAGTTCCTCTTCCTTCTATGAGGAAACTTATCAGAAGAAGATGGGTCTATAGGAACAAGAGCGTAGCGGATGGACAAATCAAGAGATACAAATCCAGGCTTGTCGCCAAAGGCTTTTAGCAGGTTCATGTTATTGACTATGATGAGACCTTCACTCCAGTAGCGAATATGGATTCCATTTGATTGGCCCTTTCCATTGTGGCAACCAAGGGATGGGAATTACATCAGATGGATGTGAAGAATGCATTTCTTCATGGTGATCTCTCTAAGGGGATCTACATGGAGAAGCCCCATGGATTTATGCAGGACTCATATTTGGTTTGTCGACTGAAGAAGTCACTTTAGGGCCTCAAGCAGGCTTCGAGGGTATGGTATGCCAAGATGGACTCCTACCTGTTGTCACAGAACTTTGTACATTGTAAATCAGACCCAAATGTATACATGCTCATGACGGTTGATTCACTTCTACTTTTAGTTATGTATGTCAATTATTTGTTGATCACTGGTTGCTCGACTTCAGTGATTGTTGCAGTCAAGAGGATTCTACATGATAGGTTTTTGATGATGGACATGGGTCTTCTACACTTTTTCCTTGGACTCGAGATCAGTCAGGATGCATCAGGCATCAAACTGTCTTAGGCCAAGTATGCACGAGATCTCCTTGAGATATTTCACATGACAGACTACAAGTCTACTCCGACTCTTTTCCTATCAGAAATCAAACTTGAGGATGGAGGGGAGACTCCATTGGTTGACAGCACAATATACAGATAGCTAGTGGGGATCGTGTTGTATCTCACACACTCCAGACCAAACCTCTCATATATAGTTGGCACAATTTCCAGGTTCATGCAAGAGTCGCATGAGCTACATTAGAAAGCTGCAAAGTGTATCCTTCGATATGTATAGAGTACCATCACCTTTGGGATTGATTATGCAACAGACTCTACATTAGATCTCATTGGGTTTACTTATTCTGACCGGGATGGCGATAGCATTGATTGCAATTCCACATCTATTTACTCACTCAGTCTTGGTTTCGAGCCTATCTGTTGGTTGAGAAAGAAGCAAGCTGCCATTGATCTATCATCAACCAAGGTAGATTACAAAGGGGTATTTAACATAACCATTCAAGATATGTGGCTACAACATTTTCTCATTGAGTTGGGAATTCAGTTTCATCGGTCGATTGTCATCTTGTGTGACAACCAGAGCACTTTGAAGTTCTGCAGAGATCCAGTTCAGAGGCAGCGGACGAAGCACATCAAGATCCACATGCACTACATTTGGGACTTACTACATGAGGGGATCATCGACTTATAGTTCTATCCTTCAGCAAAAAAAACGACAAACATTTTCACCAAGACCTTCACTGAGCAGAAATTCCATTCTCTATGAGGTCATCTTGGAGTGAAGGACACAGTTGCCTAGAAACTGTAGTTCTTATCTTTACATACATTGTACCTTGAAGGGGGGGTTTTCCCATGAGGTTTTCCCTCTTTCCTCATTTTATTTTCAATGTATATTTTGTACTTGGATACCTAACATGGCCTCGTTTTCAGGACCCAATCTTTATTTTCACCATAGTGATGTTCAGGGGGGGTGTTGGAGTTACTTCACACACACCTAGGATTTATTTTTCCTAAGGTTATTCCTTGTTTATTATTCATAATTAGTCATTATCTAGTCTCCTATATTTTAGGGAGAATATTCCACCTGGAGAATATTCTCTTTCAGTTGACACTTCAGTTTGACTAGTTGAGTTGAGTTTAGATGTTGCATTGAGATCATCACCATGCAAAATTGGGATCATCACCTTCCTAATTTGAACTTGCCTTGGTATCATCACTAGAGTGGTGCATTAGCCTTGATTCCTTGAGTTAACTCCTCACTACTCTATGTTCAGACAGTTAACTAAAGACTAGTTGACTAGTTAACTCAACTAGGTGGCAGTTCACTCCCATAACTGCCTGAGAGACTAGAATAGGTGGCAGTTCACTCCCGTAACTACTAGTGTGTGTCCATATCACTCTATACCACCACTATGGTGCATTGGTTCACCTCATGTCAAGATAATTGATATATACAAAGTATATCATGTGTACATTATTCATAATGGTTAATGCGAATTCTTCCATTCTTTCTCTCCTTCTTCTTCTTTCTCCAATTCTCTCTGCAAATGTGTGTATTATTATTTAGCTAGATCTATTTTTTGCATGTTCAACACATTTACATGTGTTTCTAGGGTTTCAAGAATTTTATTTTGGGCAACTTGTTTTTCAACTAGTGGTTTAGTAACCACTGCCTCAGTCGCTTTGTTTCTTAATATAATCTTATTTTATGGAACACTTGTAGTATTTTTTTCTCTGGGCCTTAAATTATACTTCTGTTGAAGTTCTTTCATAATGGATTCAGCGATTCCTTGATATGCAGACTCTCCTAGGTTATCTATACTTTCCTCGTTACTAAACATGGGCTCTTGTTATAGAGATCTTTCATAATCCTGTCTAGTTAGATGAGTTTATTGGTCTTTGTCACTAAGGTTTTTTATATCCTCTTCTAGCCCCTCATAATTATGCATATCATCTTCTATAAAAAAATTCGTTTTAAAAGGACCTTGTATTTTTTTATCTTCATTTTTTACTTGTCTTTGCTGGGTCTCAGGGTTAAGATTTCTCTTGAAATATTTTCAAGCAAATGGATCAGGTTTGGCTTGGTCTAGTTCCATTCTAGAAATTTTGTTCGACAAATATTTGATTATATTAGCCATGTCATCCATTTTTTCTTCGGTATACCTGCTAGTTCCGGAGGGCCCTACTTGTTCCTTGAAGCATTTAGGTTCTTTAGTTCATGTCTCAACCTTGGATTTTAGTTTACCAGATGCCATCATGTTTGATTCAATTTCTATAGTGTTGTATTGCATCCCTGTGAGGGTAGCCAACCTTCTTTCTCTTAAAAGAAGAGCGAAGTCGGGTTCAAAAGCCCCTACAAAAGTCACCTTCATTGCAGGTTGAGAGGGTTTAAATTTTGTTGGAATCTTATGATAATGTTTGTTAAATCTCTGAGTAAATTCTAGAACTAACTCAGAGTTCTTCTTTCTCAATGCCCCAAATTTAGTCAAGTAGTAAATATGGTCTTTCATTTCTCTCCACTCTCTTAAAAAATCATTTTCTAAATCATCGTAGGATCGAAGGGATCCTATCGGGAGTCCTTGAAACCAGATTCTTACTTTCCCTTTGAACATTTGAACTAAAATCCTAGAATAAACATCTTCATACTCAATCCCCTAGTATATCAACAAATTGATCGAAAAAGGTGATATGCTCTGTGGCAGTTAAATCTCCTTCTCCCATAAATTTTGGTAAGTTTTTCATATAATATTTAGGTAAATCATGAAGGGCGGGGTCGAGGACCAAGGGAGAATATATGGCCACCACTTTTGAAAAAATCCTAGTGGGTGGAGGTTGTCTTGGACCACCTCCCCCTCCACCACCACCTCCTCCAGCGCCACCTCCAGCGACAGCCATTGAAAGTATAGGGGATGAAATTCAGGAATTAAAAAGAGGTTTTTCAAAAACTTCTACGGACCAAAGTGACGACCTTTCAACTTCCTCGGGATTTGATAAAGGGAATTATGGAAAATGATCATTAGGGAAAGTAAAGTCTAGAAAGGGAGGGAAAGGAAAACATGGATTGGTTTCTTTAGAGTTACAAGATGTATATATAGGTGAACCAGCAGGAGACGAATTGAGGTATAAAGTACGCTCTTCAGGATTTTGGAGAACTGAAACCTTTTATTTGGGTGAGGATAGGGTAGACATAAAAATAATGATAGCGAGTATAGAAGAGGATCTTTTATTCAGACTATTTGGAGAATCAGAAGTGTCAATTTCAATCTTTATTTCGGCTACAAATTCCTCCAGGTTCTCGTGCCTAACCTCATACTGGCTAGTCAAGGCCTCTGTAGAGGTTGTTTGTTTAATATTATTTTGAGGGGTTGGTTCTTCAATCAGAACCTTAGTATTGACTTGTGTGATTTTTGGTTGGTATTTCTTACCTGTCGATGTGGTAGTCGACTTGAGGTATCCCTTTGGTTTTAATAAATTTTTGGGATCAGATATAGGTGTGGTCTGCCTATCATCTGGATTGCTTCTGGTACTCTTTTGATTAAATGCCATCTTATTTGTAGTGGAGTCACCAAGTGAAAAATAAAAAATAGTTGTAATTCAGTGTTCAACCTTCATTCACTATCAAAGATAGAATCTCACCTTGTCGTTCTCCCAGGGAAAAATAACTTTGTTTCTCCATCCTTGGCAACGATGCCAAAAATATGTTGTTCCTGAGATTAAACTTAAGGCTCAAATAATAATGTCAGGCATCATGAATGTTTTTTAGTGTGTTTTAAAGTGATTTTTCTACCTTAGTTGTATGAGAAAAATTCCTTAAATGAAATTAACAGTTTGACAACACAGAGGTCGTATTTCATATCTGAATCGAAATTGCAATATCAAATGGTATGAGATGAAATTAGAAAAATGTAAAACATAGAAGGGCATCAATTAATGAAGAGTCCTACCTTGTTTTCAGTAGAGGAAAAGAGATAGTGTAACCTTGAATAGCGCATAAAATGCAGTAATCTGCACATCAAGCAAATCTTGATTTACTCACAATAAATGCAGAGGAAAAGTTGCTTACTTAATAAATTACTAATACCTTGTGATTACAGTAGTTGTTGTACTAAATTGGAACCAAAAATTTATCAAGGAATACATAAAGGAATGCTGAGAAATGGAAAACAAAAGAAACACATAACCTAGATTTAAGAAAACTTGGAATCTCTGTCTGCACTTGTATTAATACTCTATAAGGATAGTTTTCTCTATTACAATCGGCAAGAAGCAACCATAAATAAGTCTTTACTCTATGTTTTTATACAAAATGGTCTCAACTCAAAATGGTTGGAATTTTCATAATTCTAAAAATACTAAATTTTACAATATGTAAAACTGAACACTTCCATTGGCCTTCTCCTCTGTCTCTTTGTCTGCTGGCAAAGGCATTTCTTCTCCTCATCCTTTACTTGGAAATAGTTGTCATTTGATCCTGACCTGTATGAGTTGTGTTCACATGTTTTATCATTTGTTTCCATATGTCCTAGCTTTCCCATATTTGACACATTGTATGCAAATGCTCACTAATTGTACCACCAACCCAGAAGGTGCAATTGCCTCATTTGCCTAAAAAATGTATAACTTATTTTATATCCGGGGAAACCTTTCTTGTATCTTCTTTGCTCCCAAATATGTGTTCTGTAACTCCATGCTTGGACTTAGTATCCATTTTTCTATTTGGATAAGATCAATTTGGTTCATTTACTGGATGATCGTCATGGCCTCTTCTTTTCTTGTCCTAGATTTACATTGGTTCCTTGCTATGTCAATATTCCCCATGGATTCAAAGATATTATTTCCTTCAACATCAAGTAGACCTTTGTCTAGTGAAGATATTTCTTCTAGACAAGCTTTGTGTACCTCTCTGGCCAATATTTTTCTTTCGGCAATATTTGATTCCCAGGCCTTCAAAATTATGTTACATCTGGTATTCTAAGATAGAGACAGTTGAGGAGCTGTCGATACATAATATTTTGTTACTAGAAAGATATCCTTTTGAAACTTATCCTGAGTTGCACGAGCTTCCATTTCTTTAATGTAAATGTTATTCAGGGAAAGGTCTACCACCCAGTAACAATTTTGAATGGCTTCCACTTTTGTAAAAGGATCTTGTTGGGTTGATTCTGGCTTCTCATGTACTTCCAATGCTTGATCTTGGAAAGTTTTCATATCTATTGTTGTACCTTCAGCCAAGTATATATTGTCTTGTAGTTTCTTGATTAATTCTTCTTGCTGAGTGACGAACCCTCTGTTGTCCTGGGAGTTTTTATGAAGATCATCGAGGTTAGATTTTAGCTGTTCGATTTGATTCCTGTCATTGGCTATGACTTGTTCAAACTATTTGTTCATCTTATTTATGACATCCATTTCCATGGTCATCATCTAGTCTTGCAACTGCCTTACCAACAGATTTCTCTGTTTCATCTAATTCGCTAGATTTTCTACTAAACATTGATTGGCCATGGAAAAGGCACCTAATGAGCCTGCCATTTCCCTAGAGAATTTTGTATCATCTAGACCCTGTCCATCATACAACATTCTTTTCCTTTTGACTGTTGTACCATGTTTTTTATGTGCTTCTCTTTTAACTATGTCCCTTCTCTTCTTACTAAAAAAGAAGTTCAAAGGAGGCATTTCTTCAGCTGAAATCGGAGTAAGGTCCTCTATAAATATGACTTGGTCATTGGGATTTCCTTGACTCAACTGTAAAGGTGTTAATGACATAATGGGGCTACTTATCTCTATGGATGGTTGTTTCTTTGTTGTGTTGGTATCCAGTTTATCTGGTCTAGACAACGATGTATCCTGTCCCTTTTTTTGAAAATATTCAAGATGAGATATTATTTGAGTTCTTGGTGGGTTTGGTAATGAAGTATTCACTCTCTTCATTGAGACTTTGACATTATTTGGATTTTCCTCAGTACTCTGGTGGTTACCTGAGGCGTAGCTTCCTATGTGGATGAAGGTGTTATTAGCTCCCCTTGTAATACCTTTGGAAAACTATTCTTTCTATGCTTCTGAAAATTGTCGAAATTGGCTAATTGATTGGGAGATAGAGTTCAGACTCTACTCAATACTTCCTCATATGACTTGACTCCCCTGAATACTTCATCCTGAGGGGAAATCACATGCACATACTTCCTTAAATTGTATTGAGCCAGGTGAGCTTCCACAATCTTATGGGGAACGTGCCTCTTAAACTCAATATCAAATAACTTGATGTCTTCTAGAGCCATGACCTCTTAGCATACCAACTGATCTAGTTAAAATTTTGGGAGAGCATGGGGGGGAACCATGCACCCAAAAACTCTGATATAGGAAAAGTTTTCCTCAATATACCAGTTTGTTATTTTTCCCAGGTTATCCATGATTCTATCTGAAATTCTGGGAGGTGGGAAACCGTATAGGGTGATATGAATCGACACCACTACATAAGGAAAGATTTCATAGAAGAAATATATGGCTTTTTCATCCCACAACTTGGAGTGATATAAATGGATAGGCTCGACATTGGTCGGGTTCCAACTCCAGCTCATCATAGGGAAAGGAGTGATAAAAAAAAGGGCATCCATGATGTATGCTGACATGTAGAAAGGAGCAAGTTTTCCTTTGGAATTTGCCAATTGGTACCCTGTGATTTCTTTGGCCAGGTTGCTTGATAACATCTTGGCCTAGTTGAAAGAATATACCTCAATCACTTCATGCATAATTGGTACCCATGCCAACAGGAAATGAGAGGAGTCATTTTTCCTGAATATCCCACATAGAAACATAGCCACATAGATCATATGGCCATCTAACAATGCTATGACATATATGATGTGAGTGTCGGCTCTGAATTTCTCAGGATGCCCCCACCAGTCCTTGATTAAATCATGGTATTTTTTCCCATACTTTGTGCACTGTTGTTGGTCAAACTCCATTATGAATTCAACATTGTAACTGTGTTTAAAAATTAGGGATAACTTATACATTACTTGTATATGCTCCAGTCGAAAAGACCCAACAACAACCTTTTGTGAATTGCAAATGCTCCTAGTTGAAATGTCGACGTTCTCCAGGGCCCAGCCTATCATGTTGTTATACAACATGAGCCTCAACCGCACAACCATCTTGTGTATATCTGATGCAGCTATCTCCCTGAGTTTAGTCGCATGGGTTTTGCTTACTTCATCACCTGAATCCTCTAGGCAATTTATCAACTCGTGTTGTACAACATCGAACACCTATGTCCAGTATTTAACGGTATCTATGGCTCTCAGTGAAGTGTCTGAGAAAGCATATGTGTTCAAATTTATGCTCTCACCATCTTCTTTATCCATTTTTCATGGTTCCATGATATTAACGAAATCAGAACTGTGTTACCTGCTACAGGATAATGTGTGAGCTTATGTAGTTGGCTTAAAACTTGTTATTTTGTGAGAATGAAAATATAATTCAAAATATGATATTTTTATTCACCTTAATCATATTGATTTACGAGTACCTTTATTGACGAAAAATTAATTTACCTTAATGAGGAAATCTAGGCAGCAATGTGCAATCTATATTGAAATCATTACCATTGATTTGTGATTAATGCGATAAATATTGGTGGTTCGTGATCGGGAACTTGGATGAAATAGGTTTGAAAATTCCCGAATTGAGAACTCGTGAGAAATTAATTATGAGATGATATTGTTTAAGATATTAATTAATCATGTTTAACTTTAAACATTTTTGGGTATTCGGGCTTCAAAATTTTAATGAGTAGCTTGAGATAGAATCCCCAAAACCCAAAACTATGAAATGATTAATTATCAGATAATTGTTTTTAGTTTTAATTAACCCCTTTTCATTTTGAAATGTTTTGGAAGTTCGGACTTCGAAGATTTCATGATGTGAGGGATGATAAGCATCTGAACTTCCGAAGTATGAAGTTATTAACCGTCTTTAATCGATATTAACTTAATTAATTAAGATTTGATATTTCAGGATTTTACCGCTTCGTGAATTTGAAAGTTAGTTCCTTATTATATTCTTGAAAGGCTATTACCTGTAGTGATGTGTCGAATATGACATCATTTTATATGACGTGTCAAGGCCGGGGGGGTGCTATGTGTTAATTAGAATCATGTGAATCTTTAGATCAAAAGCTCAGAGAAAGGTGCCATGTGTTGACTCAGGGAAGATTTAAAACGTACATGTTTACTATGAAACATGTCTTTCAAAAGTTGGTGAAAAAGTGATAATAGATATATTTGGGTTTCGGGCTTTTTAAAGTTATGACTTGCTGAAACGCCTAAAGTGTGAAGCTTCGAAGAAGACTCTGGCAACTTATCTCTTTAACCATTTGATGGAACCACAAATACAAAGAGATTTAGAATCATTTGATTATATTGAAGACTTGATCAATGATGTATATCATGCATGTCTTATTCTTATTTAACCAGGAATGAAATTTATTCAAATTCCAAAAGTTTAGAAATATATATATATGTTCCAACACTCCCCACATCCGAAGAAGGGAAAAGGTATTCCCAACCCACACAACAAGAGATAGAGAAAAGAAGGCCACTCTAAGGACAACCAATCCAATCCACAACAAAAGAAGGGCAATGAAAATATGAAGAAGGAAACATGAAAATGGTGTGGGTACCATAAAATCCCTTGACACAACACTGAACAATGTTTCTCCAAGTAGTCACTCGTGGTTGATATGAAGGCTTCCGAGTTAGAGGCCAATTTTGATTCTGAATAAAATTGTGAAGGAGGGAAGAATATTATCGATGCTAAACACAATGCCACTGTCACTACCACCAAAGTCCTAAGGTATACTAATGTTAAGTTTTTACTTAGCTGTGTAATGGTATTGTTAAGTTCTTACTTTCTGTAATATCATAAGCTGTGCAAACTTAGCTGTGTAATGGTATTGTTAGTAGTAGGTATTCTGGCTATTAATGATTTGAGCATATTATATGCCCACGTTATGTATTGATGCAGTTTAGCATTTTTTTGTATTTTTTTGTGTTTATGTTATGTATTGATATGCAGTTTAGCGTTTTTTGAGTTAAAGTGGCATTTTTTTGTTTAGAAAATTTCGCAGCAGCTGTAAGTCCTCTAAATGACCAACAACATGAGTGGACAAGGCCCCAATATCAAATGCAGCCCCCATGTCGAATGCCCCAACGTCAATACGGGAAACAACATTGGCTCGATCAATCCCATCAACACATTATCATATTATAATTATAATTATGCATTATTTGTTAATAACTCTGTCAATTCTAGACTATTTATCTTTTTTTTCTTCCACACATTTTTTCATTACTTAATGAAATGATATTAAAAATAATGAAGAATATCTCTCTATAAACAACTAGATGCTAAGAACTATCTAAATCTAACTACCAAAAAATTATAGATACAATGTAGTGTTATTTGAAAATGTCAATCTATGGATACATAAACAATAAATATCCATAAACAACAAATATCTAAAAATTAATAGGAGTAACTATATTATTCCAACCTAGATGGAATATAATTGTACTTACATAGATTTTGTGTTAAGGTCCTAGCCCGCACATAGGTAGATCAATGTATTCAGATGTAATAAAGGTCAATATTAATAAGGCCTTTCAATAAAATATAATAAAGCGGATGTAAGAAGACCTAATAGAAGCTTCCGCTTCTAGAAGGATCTTCCTCTAGATGCTTCTCTTAATAGAAATATTTAGTATAAATAAGGGGTGGGGGTATGAGAACCCTAGCTTGGAGATTATTTTAACAGAGCACTGCTCGACTGGAGGTTGCCCCCTCGAAGAGGCCTGTGAACATAGCTTTCTGAATCAAAGTTCTTTTTCTATTGCTATTTCGTATATCATTTCTGTGTATTGTGAAGATTATGCTGGATATTTTACTGTTATTCTATCATTTCTAGCATTTTATTTCTGTTCTGCATATTTTATATAACTGGTATCTTACAAGTGGTATCAGAGCACTTTCCTTGGCAGAAATTGTGGGTATTTCTTTTTCCAGGGTAGAGACGTATTCTGACATCTTTAAGCCACAGAGATCTGTCGTTACGCACATAAACCCGCGATTGAGGGATTCATACACACATGAAATACAAGTGGTTCTTAAGCACACATCTGTTAGCCACCCTTGTAACCCCTGTTGGTACCCCTTCGAGTGGTAGCGCATCAGACAACACCTATGTATGGATCAGCCTAGATTTCCCAAATCCCTCTTTAGATAAACCTATTAGCCGTCGGACTGGTATAGTGTCACCGAGAACAACACTCGGGAAGATACTCTCTAGTACCTGGGTAGTCAAGTAGTACGACTAAGGGTATGGTCTATCCTCCTTAGTTAGTGCCCTGAGATATTGGGTCGAGTACTACTATTGGACCCTGCACGTATATCAGAGAGCTATAGCACAGGGTAAACCCTTGTCTATAGAACCCTTGAATACCTAACCCTTGGGGAACATAAACAACAACATAAAAAAATTAAACCAGCGAGATCTCTTGACGCGCATCTATGTTCGGGTTGCTAAGTAAATACTCTCTAGTTCAGAATTTGGGGATTTCAGCACTGCAGCATTCTTCAGTCCAAAGTATAACCCCATTATACTTTGGAAATTTGGAAATTTTTTCACCATTATTTGAGACCTATTCCATTAGATTCATCTCTTCTCCCTTATCACATTCATCCATATCATTTTTCTGCAAAAATTTTTGACCCCGCCCACTCCCTCTTCAGTTCACCCATCCTCATGGCCCATACCCGTAGCCAAGAACTAGAGTCTCATTTCAACACCTTGCAATCTGGTTTACTCGAGACCCAACAAGAAGTGCAACAACTCAGTGCTACTATTGCCTCCTGTGATGCCTCCATAAATGCATCCGTAAATGTAGTCGTACAGTCCACAATGGCGGAAGTCAAACACGAACTGACCACCCAGCTTGAATCTGTCTTTGCATCACTCTGCACCAAAATCAAGATCCCTACTGATGACACTTTTCCTGATGCACATAAAATGACAGAAGGTGAAACTTCTTCCCATACCTTTCAACCCCATCACTTTCAAAGGGACATACGCCTTCCGCGGGTGGATGTAACCAAATTTGATGGCTCGAACCCCACTGGTTGGGTCACCCAAATGGAGCATTATTTCTCTCTCTACAACATTACAGATGACTTGGCCAAACTTCGGTATGGTGTTCTCCATTTGGATCAAGAATGCTGGCAATGGTGGCAATGGCGAAAAACTTCTCGTCAAGGGTATATTGCTTGGACCCAATTTGTTGCTGAGCTTTATGAACGCTTTGACACCGACACCGACCATTTCGGTCGTTTGGCAAAATCGAAGCAATCAGGCATAGTAGAAGACTTCATAGTTTCATTTGAGTGTCTGGCTTTTTGAACAAAGGGCATGACTGATGCTTTCTTTCGAGAGTGTTTTATCAGTGGCCTCAAGGAGGAGATTCGGGCCCATGTCCTCATGGCTAGACCTACGACTTGGGTGGAGGCTACCAAAAAATCTAAAGAAGCACAACAAAATGTTTCCTCTCAAAACCGTAAGCCTTCCTTTATCCCCCGCCCTAAACCAACAAACCCCAGTACTCCCTCCGCCCCATTAAAAATACAAAAATTGACCAGGGATGAAATGGTTGAATGCCAACTCAAAGGCCTCTATTATAATTGTGATGACAAATATTTCCCAGGCCACAAATGTAAGGAACAAAATCTCTTTATGTCCATCTCTAAGGATATTTAGGAAGAAGATGTTGAAACTCCCCCTATGCCTGAGTCACCAGAAATATCTGACATAAACCCTCCCTCCGACCCTCCCGAAGTGGAACCGATCATTTCCCTCAATTCTCTCACCGACTTCTCTGCCCCCTAAACCCTCAAGTTAATTGGTTACATCAAGAACCAAAAGGTCATCATTCTGGTTGATAGTGGCAGCACCCATAATTTTATTCATCGCCGCATTTCCCAAGAAACCCATTGCTACATCCATGCTGTCAACAATTTCCAAATCATGATTGCTAATGGTGTTTCTATGAAATGTGGCGGGCGCTGTGAAAATGTGTGTCTCCAAATAGGTGACTACAACCTCAAATCCCATATGTTTTCTATTGACATGGGCGGTTGCAACATTGTGTTGGGTGCAGAATGGATAAGGACTTTGGGTCCCATTCTCATGGATTTTCATAACTTAACCATGCAATTCGACCAAGGAGGCCACAAATATAAATTTCAAGGCGTCACTTCTGGTTCACATGAGGTCATCAGTTCTCATCGCATGGAAAAATTGCTCAAAAAAAGGTCATTCGGGTGTCATTGCCCAACTCCACACCATACAAGCCACAGAGACCCCACCAGTGCCCCAAGACCTCGAATCCCTCCTTTCTAAACATCAAACAGTATTTTCCACTCCCCAAGGACTCCCTCCTTCCCGCGGTGTCCATGATCATTCCATTCCCCTTGTCCCAAGAAGCCTTCCCCCAAATATACGTCCATATTGCCACCCCTTTGCAAAAAAAAATGAAATTGAAAAAATGGTCCAGGAACTCCTTCTTGCCGGAGTCATCCATCCTAGTACGAGCCCTTACTCCTCTCCAATCATCATGGTAATGAAGAAAGAAGGTTCTTGGAGAATGTGTCCTGACTTCCTGTTATTGATGACTTCCTGGATGAATTGAGTGGAGCCCAATTATTTATCAAACTTGATCTTCGCTCGAGCTATCACCAGATACATATGAAAGATGCTGACATTCCCAAGACAACCTTTCGCACTCATGAGGGCCACTATGAGTTTTTGGTCATGCCCTTTGGTTTGTGTAATGCCCCCTCCACCTTCCAGAGCCTCATGAACCATGTCT
>JZKD02S1081223.1:520432-574783 GCA_000966675.3 Picea glauca | reverse complement strand
ATTACACAATGCCACATTCAATTTCTATTTTCTTCTATTGTAACAACATTTATTTTCCAATCCACAATCCTTGAAAAAAATCCTATGATTATGTTGATGTTTGTAGCATTGGACAAGTACTTCCTATAGGTCTAAGTCATCCAAATCCTTCTACCTTAGTAATCTATTTTAATTAAAAAAAATATTAAAGTAAAGTGATTTTATTAATTAGCTGAGTTTAATTTAATGAAATGTTAAAGTTATTAGCATTAGTGAATTAAATCTTAGCCATTGATCTCAAGTGAGGTGATTTTTAATATCAACTCTCAATCATTTTGGAGATTAGGGTTAGGTCATAACTCAATATTATAAAACCAAGTCTAGGGTGAAAGAGGGACATACTTTATATGATTTTGGAGAGAACCAAGGTCACTCTTAGGAGAAAAGAAGGAATTTTTCTCAAGGGATGAATCACAAAGGACTATGATTCAAGGAGATACTGAATAGGTGAGGAATAAATTTCATATAGAGATCAACTCATGTCAAAGGAGAAGGGAGAACAGGGTCAACCACAGGAAGATCCAACAAATCTGAGCCACCATAGCAGGGTGGAGTTGTATGTGCTCCAAAGTTCACTGAGGGTGCATATGTACTCAAGATATAGTGCATGAAAGTGTGTATGTATATGAGCTACAGTTAGACAGGGAACACATAAGTTTCAGAAAGTGAATGTACAAGGTCATACATCCACAACATAGTTTGTAGGGTTTGAAAGTGCTTTCTATATTTTTCAGTATTTCTTTGTGGGCCATTTTTCCAGTAAGGGAGCACCTATAAGATTTGATATTATTCTAATGATAAGTTGATTTGAAGGGAATAAATCTTTGTGTGTTGTGTGAGATTTGGTTTCTAGTTTTGCTTCCTCTATATTTATTTCCTTTAATTATTCCAGTCAATGTATTTTTCTTTGTAAGTCACAAATATAATTTACAACAAAAAAATCACTAGTAAACAATTTATCTAGGTGTTGGGATTATGAAATCAACATCGTATTAGAGCTTGCACTCTAAGAGGGAGATCAAATTACGATACATAGTACTTTATGAAAGTAGATCTATTATATCTTATTTGTAGCAGTGGTTATTTAAAGGACCAAACACAGATCCACAACAATTTGTAGCATATATGTCATATCTACAAGGAGATCTTTGCATATCTATAAACCAACAGTCAAAAATCGAAGGAAGGATTTTTCGAGAATAGTCATATAGAAGAAGAACTTTTTTCTACATGTGAGTTGGGTTGTACGTGTGTTTCAGTAAGAAAGAGAACATACATACACACGCAGTAGTAGCTTAGGGAACATACACACGCACATAATAGAGTGCTCAGGGAGCGTACATACATACAATACAGTGGATAAATGCACGTACATACACTCTTTACAATGTAGTAGGGCACATTTAGATGTGCTGTACAAGTTAGCTAGGGCACTTACAAGTTCGTATAGGGGTAGTTTCAACATAAGATTAATTCCACAATAGATTATCAGATGTAAGGGATGGCAACAACACGTTTGAGAGTTGAAGACAGATTGGATGGAGCATCCAACTTCCTATCTTGGAAAGTAAGATTTATTTTATTTTTGAAGGAAAATTATCTTTAGGAGATTGTTGAAAAAATATTTCCTTCACCGACATATCCATAAGCATTGACATCTCACGAGAAGAAGCAAATCAGAGCTGTGTGGGTGATATTGAATGTAGTAAAGGATAATTTGATTCATCACTTATTTGAGAAGAAGATGGCCAAGGAAATGTTTGATGCTCTAGTAAGTTTATTCCAGAGCAATGATTTGAACATGAAGTTGATCTTGAAATATAAACTTGGATCAGTACAAATGTCTAGATCTGACAACATTACCAACTACTTCATGATGATCACTCAGGTATGTGATCATCTTACATATATTAGGGAGAAAGTGGATGATGTAGAACTTTTAAATGTGGCATTGAATGGTTTCCCAAACTCTTGGGATCCATTTGTCAAGGGAGTCTATGCTCTGAAGAATCTTCCATATTGGCAAAGGATTTGGGATGATTGCATCTAGGAAGAGAATCAAGAGGAGTACACATCTAACAAGAAATAATATGGATAAGAGAATCTATCTATGTTCAATCAAGAAAAGAAGAGAAAAGGAAAAGGTTCCAAGGGTAACTATGAAGGGGAAACCTCACAATCAGGGAAGAAAGACTTGGGTAAAATCAAGTGCTTCATGTGCCACAAGACTGGGCATTATGCATCATAGTGTATAGTGAAGAAGAAGGAGAAATAAAATCCATAGATAACATCATCAATAAAGACACAACTAGATGAGTTTGCAACAAAGTTTGAGAAGGACTTATCAATGCTCACCTTCCCCTCTACCAACACCAACACACGGATTGCTTGGTACTTCGATAGTGGAGTATCTCATATGATAGAAGAATGAGATATATTCAACAGCCTGATGGGGAAGGATTTAAGGACCTATGTGGACCTTAATGATGATTCCAAATATGCATCATGTTTAAGTCAGAGGCAGGTGGTTCATTTGAGGTAGGGGATCTTCTTTATGTACCAAAACTGAAGAAGAATTTTCTCTCAAATTTAGTTATGGAGGACATGGGTTTTTTTAGTCATGTTAAAGAAATGGAAAGTACTCATATGTCCAGAGGGAGATAGCCCTGACATAACAGTAAGAATTGGGGTCAGAGAGGGAAAGTTATACATGTTACAGGGAAATCATTTTTTTAGGTCCAAGGGGAACTTGGATGGACTAATGTCAATGACAGAGGATGAGGAGCAGGAGGATTTTAAGGGAGAACAATATTCAGAGAATTCTAGTTCATGGAGTCAAACTTTTGTTGGGGAGGAAGAGTTAGCCCCTTCCAATTCCGTCAGAAGACCCATTTGGTTTAAACTTCCATTTATGGATGCTTAGGAGTATGTTTAGGCTCCTAGGGTCACATTCAAAGAGAGTAGGACTTCAAAGAAGGTTATGAACTTCATGGCACTAATGAATAACAACATTGAAGAGGAAGTAGACTAGTGGGTACAACAAGACTCCTTGGTGTAGGATGATGTGTGTGGCATTGTGTTACGACCTGAGTAGAAACCGGTTCCAAGTGTCTCTTCAAGAAGTAACTTCCTCTCTAAGAGGGAATGTTGATGTTTGTAGCAATGGAAAGGTACTTCCACATAGCACTAAGTTAATAAACATGTGGAAGTTTTCCAAATCCTTCTACCTTAGTAATTTATTATAATTAATATAATTATTGAAGTAAAGTGATTTATTCATTAATTGAGTTTAATTTAATGAAATACAAAGTTATTAGAATTATTAAATTAAATGTTATCCATTGATCTCAAGTGAGGTGATATTTAATCCCAACAGTCAATCACTTTGGAGATTAGGGTTAGGTCATAGCTATAGATTATAAAATCAAGGCTAGGGTGAACGAGGGACATACTTGATATGAACTTGGAGAGAAACAAGGTCACTCTTAAGAGAAAATAAGGATTTTTTTATCAAGGGTTGAATCAAAAAGGAGTTTTATTCAAGGATATCTCAGATACATGAAGAAGGACTTTCATCTAGAGATCAACTCAAGTCAAAGGAGATGGGAGAATAGGGGAAATCATAGGAATATATGGTAGATTAGATCCACAACAATAGGGTGGAGTTGTACACTGCATAGGTTGTTCAAGGTGCATATGTATGTCGGATATAGTGAAAGAAAGTGTGTATGTACATGAGATATAATGAGTTAGGGTGTGTATACTTATCTGAAAGTGAATGTAAGAGGTCGTACAATCGCAGTGGAGTTTCTAGGGTTTGCAGGTGGTGTTTGTAGTTTTTATTATTTCTCCGTGGGAAATTTTCCAAGTGTTGGGATGCTTGTCTCCATTTTGGTTCACACTTGTGTGGGCACCGACCTTCTTAATGCTGGGTTGGTTCAGACCTAGGGTTCAATTAGAGCATGTCCAAAAAAACCCTAAAGCACCATCATATCAATCCTGAGTCCGGGCCAAGGAAAGTCTCACTCAAGATGAGAAGAGGATCACAGAGACCATAAGGTATTTTTTCATTGATGAAGGAGTAAACATGCTAAACACTTATGAAATTTACATCTATATAGCTCAGATCTAATACTTCATTAAGGATTACAAATGAAAACAATACACATCCACATTCAACTCATTCATAACAAACACGTAATATATTGGAACTGCCATATATTCATTACTAGAAGTATTTCATCACAATAGAGCTATACATTGCATTGAACAATTTCATATGATAGCCATGAAGTCTCATATAATAATTATATCAATAGGAGGAATACATAGAATTTTCCATGTAGATTTCTTTAGGTCTCAGACATATCAAAATGTAGGAATATATTCAAAGACATTACAATATTGTAGCAGGCTCAAGGTGATTTCAATGCTAGTAGCTAACTCAAAATTCTCAGACTAGTTGAATAGCTTCTCATAAACTCATTAAGACATGAGCCAACTCTTAGTATGATCTTAAATCTCCTTTTCATAATTTTTGTTCTTGGGATCATTGTCCCTTTCCTCTTTGATCCACTCACTTGTCTGATCCAACTATCTCACGTGTTTTAGGTACCTGCAAGCACTCCATGTAGACTTTCTACATCATGGGAAATATTAACTGCCCAACCAACTCATCTTTTCGTCACCCCGCGTCTTCATATTTTGTTGGTACTAATCATTCAGGAAGCTATCTCGACAATTCCTTTCTTTCTTCCTGCAAGAATATTCTTGGTTTTCAACATAACTGAAAAAAATTGGATCAACACACACTTGGTAATCTTTATGTTATGAACACTACTGAAAAAGCCTTATCTAATTCACACTTCATGGAAATCCTCATACACTTACTCAGATGAACATAGAAATTATAACATGGGTGCACACTACTCCCTTGGTGCACATGTGAAAAAATTAACCTAAAACTCTGGGTGCCAACAAGCTGCCACCACTATTATGTGGCTCGTCCTTGAGCCAAAAACATTTAGGGAATGATTCCCCCAACAAATGGCACAGTGTCCTTGAGGCCTTGCATAAAGTCTAAAAACTAACGTTCAGACTCAACAAAGCGCTCTTGAAGAGCCTTTGTAAGTTATACAGTCGATTCTACAACCTTAGTTGTGATTGTCAAAGCTGTGAGATGTGTGTTATTAAGCTAGTCAACCAGAGGGATGGTAGTTGTTTGAATATATGAGAGTTGGGTATACAACTCCATGGACTTGTTGGCCAACAAGGTAATCAATTATTTCATGCATTGTTTATCAGCCTGAGTGGAAGTGATGTCCTTGTTTTACACAACAACGACATTGATGGCCCTAGTGTGCTCTTTGGGGGTCAAGGAGCCGACGACTTATTTTTTTTCACAACGTCAAATTATAATGTGTGGGTACGATCATAGAGAGTTGTGAGTTCTATGGGATTAGTTAATTAATCCCATAATTTGAAGCTCTGATTTATCCACATGGTGAAGCCTTTGGCACATATTCGACTCTCTTGAAGGGTGTCGGTTTCTTGAGTAATTTATTGTTGGAGGGTGGTTCCATATAAGGTTTGGCAGTACATATAGTCCTGAAGGTTTTGATGTTGCACTCACAGAGCTCGAATGTACACATTGAGTGATTGTATTTTCTGTATTTTAGAGGAATCTAGATGCAGTGGTGTAGGAAGGGGAACCTAGGAGTAGGCCTCATTGAGGGAAGTGATGAACTTTGTGTAGTCACTACGAATGGATGTATAATGTCCCTAAGTGTCAGCATGGGTGATGACTTCCTCCATGTGTATATCTTGTAACTTCTATCGGGATTCTTCAAGTTCCCGATGGTCGTGGACTACTTCTTGTAGTTGAGAACAAGTGGTGTCATGATGGGAACACCCTTCCTTGTAGAGGTGAGGGGAGTGGGTAATTTCATGATGAAGGGATTTTCGTTGTTCCCCAATATCATGGACTAATGAAGTGAGGATATGGGAAATTATAGTGGTATAAATCTTAGAAAAGTCTAGCTTGGTCCTGGTTGAAATGGAGGGGATGATGGTGAGTGGATCGAGGCTTATCATGAGATAGGGTATGGGAAAATTGAGCGAGGGGGTTGGTTAATGGTGAAGGGTGTGTGTCGAAGGATACTGTGAACGTTTCTGTTAGAAATTGTAGTTTCATGACCAGATCGTCATGTGAGGCTTGCTTCTTGGTTAATTTCGCGGAAATGTCTTTCATGAATTTTTCAATTTGGTGGGATGAAATAGGAGAATATGCTTTGGGGGGCTTATGGGAGGAGGTATGGAGGTTTTTCTTAGAGGTACAATGGGGCTTGGAATGATGAGGGGAAAAGGTGACTTATTCGAAGATGAGGGTTGACCAGGGTGGGAGGGGCGCTCTTGGTCAGACCCACATTCAAGGTTAATTTAAGCTGGTTTCTGAATCTTGGTTCTCTGCTTGCAATTTTTTACTATGGTGGGAGTAAGAGTCGCTCCACTAGTAGTCTGAGAATACTATGTGGAATGGAAATATGCATAATTATAGAGCTCTATATTTGGGATATATTTTTGGGGTAGACTTGACTGTAACTCATGGAAAGGAGGTTGGGCTTCAACTAACAAAGACTCAACCCCTACTATAATATCCCTTTATATGATACAAAAGGGGAGAAAAGCCTTTGTGCCAAATGTAGTTGCATAAGGGAAGATTATAATATTATGGAAAGTACATTGAAAACACAGGTGATGAACATACCTTGTGAATATGTGGATGGGTATGAAAATTTTTTGGGTAGACGTGTTAATCAGTTGGGTGTGCCATTGTTGGAAAGACTAAAAAATGTTGTCTTGGGTGTTTTCACTCTTGGAATGTTCTAATGGGAGGAAGTGGGGAGCTAGAAACAATGGTGCATTCTCCATGTCAACTTCAAATCCAAGGGGTGACTTCCATACTACCATAGCAACTAGCAGATGCACCCAACTGTAATGAAATTCTTTGGCCTCATCCTAAGCATTGAGGAAATCTGGGATCAGTTCGTTAAATAATTATGGGGTCCATGCCATTTGAGTTCCAAAGATGCACTGTTGGGATGTGAGAATGTCCCCTAAAGGGAACTCATCCTTCTGGCATTTGTGAATGAGTTTTAAAGAGGGAAATTGAGTTGAAAATTGAACTGCGAAGTCATTAATTTCGGCAATGACTCCACCACCGTTACCCCTTATTGTTCCATATGTCAAGTATACCTCTTCTAGTGGCATATCCTTGGTCTTAAAATGATTTTTTGGGTCTTCTCCAGAATTGGGTAGACCAAAAACGCTTTGAATTATGGAAGGGTTGAACAGATAGGCTTGATCGAGCTAGATGTATCCTACATGGACTCTCATAAGGAGGAAGTGAACACATGAATGAACATTATGGACCCTACCAAAGTGAGGACATTTGAGGAAGGAGAGGATGCCATATTTCCTTAGCGCTCGCATCCATTATTGTGTTATGGTATTCCTGGTGCCATCCTCGTAGGTGACTTCCTCATTGTATTTAGCGACCTGTAATTCCAAGAACTGATTATGGTCCTAAACGTTGTAGTCAGGGAACTTGAGCAAGGGTACCTTTCTGAATGGAAGTTCATATTGAAGGACACCGAAAGGGAGCATCAAATTGGGAATCAATCATTCTTTGAGTGCTTTCGACTTGGTGCGGGCTTTTGGCTAGCTAGATGAAGCCATTCTTGGAGTAGATTGTAATGGTGATATAATATTCGGGAAGTATGAGTGAGTGGGATCATTGGAGGCCTGGTATGTGTTATAACCCTATATTTCATAGTTTCACCTTGTGATTAGAATTTCTTCCTCTGGTCATACTTTTTTGTAAATAATATTTTATTTTTCAAATGATTTACAAAAAGAAAAAGAAAAAGAAAAAGAAGAAGAAAATAAAAGGATAAAAATAAAAATAAAATGATAAGACTTTTTGTCACATAGTGACTAAATGTTGCATAAGTTTAAGCAGTGACATCCAACAATGCCCAGATCAACGGTCCTCAGAGCATTTCGGACCCCCCCGACCTTTCTTCCTTTAATGGCGGGGGGGGAGGGTGCGTGGGTCCGTAAAAGTGGTTCCCCCTACACTAGCCCCACCTTACATGTCACTCTCTCAGAATTTCACACCCCCACAAGCAAATCCACTTACCACCTACCCCCCCTCCAGAATCCTTCCAAAAACCTATCTAATACCACTCACCTCACTCTGCCACCGTACTCCACTACCACTTGTCGCACACCACATCCCACATACGCGTTATCCAATCAATACCCTCCCCGTTGTTACACATTATTTTTGTCACCCTATGACCATTAATGATATAAACCTATCCTTTGTCTTGAGAAGGATAATGGCATGAATCCCTGAAGAAGAATGAAGATACATTTTCCCAGAGAGATGGAATTATACTTTATCTTTGTCAAAAAGCTTACAAAAATCGATTGTCACACCTTTCTTAGTGTTAAGGGTGTGACGATATAGGATCATTGTAGGTTGCATCATAGTGGCCTGCGACGCCATCATAGTTTGCTGAGTGTTAAGGGTGCGACGATTTTCATACGAACAAAAAAGAGGAATTTCTATAAAGTTCTTGAATAGAAGCTTCGAGGGTGAGGTGGCCTGCGATCGGTTTGGATCTGAGTCGCATCCCTAATCTCTTGGTATCATCCTAACCACCTCACCCTATCCTTTTCATCCTATAAAAGTAGAGGCATTCTCATGGGGAAAGTTGGATTGAGTTGGCTAGCTTTTGGTGTGAGATTGAGTAATTTTTGTAGCTTTGGGATTTTCTTTGTCAATATAGATTGTTGGTCTCAGAATCTGCAGAGAAAGAAGTGTGTGGGAAGTAAGGAATTGTTGTAACAGACCTTACAACATCAAGGCATTGGTTGTATTCTCTTTTTCATATCTTTAGTACAGTGATATATTTATTTTCCATAAAGTTGGTCTTATTTTATTGTATGACTCCTTGATCACATACATAGGTTTTATTGAGTATACGTTGTTTCTTTCATTTTGTTGGCTTGTGTTGTTTTACAAGTTCAACATCCCATAAGCCTTGGAACGAAGTGAGGATGAATCTAGCGAGGAAAAATGATGTTTAAAAGGTATGCAATTTATCTCTTGTTAGTTAGTATGCTTGATAATTAAAACTTAGGGAAAGTTTTATATTATGTCGTGTTTTGTTCTAGTTTCAACGTGAAACTAGGGAGATCTTTTTGTGTCTGGACTTATCAATTTTTTTGATAACACTCTTGATCGCTAATCACCCTGTAATCACCCTAAACCATAACGAACACCTCCATTGTGTTGTAAAACCCCATTTATTCACCTTGTACCACTATTTTCTAATGCATACACTGTGGACACCGAGCCAAAGCCATCTTTCAATACAAATGCCACAATGGTTCACTGTCAATAGGCAAAATTAACCCAAGTATTTACAGTCAGCCATTAATCCACCTTAAAACTCTGTTAGTTATGGCCCCCAAATCCAAGTCTGTTGAAACATTTGAGAATTTTTTTCTTCCCCCTCCCATTGACTTGGATCACATTCCCCTGGCATATAAGGACTACAAAATCACATAGACAAAGTGTGAATTTGAATTCTTTGAATTACACTTTTGGATAAAATATACCTTCCTCGATCATACCAATGAAATTAGACATTGGGAGTCCAATTTTCCTCTGTACATGTTCCCTCAAACCTTCCACTTCCCCAAATTCTCTTTGAAATGTGAAGCTCATTATATTCCTAGCCAAAGGGCCATTGTTTCTTCTTTTGTAGAGACCTTGTTCACCATTACTCCTGAATCCATTAACCAGATGCTACAAATCCCAAAAAATGACCTAGGAATCTTGTTTTCTATCGAAGCCATGAAGGACATGTACTAGAAGCTCACCTTCCCCCAAAGAGCCCAAATTTTTTATATTTTTCTGCCAAAAGATGCTCAATTTCGCAAGAAAAATACTCCCTATCCATCCTCCATCTTCTCTGTTAGGGACAACCAGATCATTTTCATTCTTTGTTACCATTTAGGATACTTCTCAGATGAATGGGAATATGAACACATGTTAGGTTTTTTATCCATTTTTTCCACAGAAGATAGGCTGGTGATCCAATTACTATAATCTAGGAGGCTTATGTTTTGAATTAGGCCAAAGAGCCTAGATGCCAAAGGCCAGTGAGCCTATTTTTTATATGTCTCATCATTAATATAATACATCTCTACGTGTAGACTGACCACGAAAAAGAGTATGGGGGACTGAACTCCACTAGTTAGGGAAAGTGGGGGATAAACGTTAAGGAAAAAGATAAGCTAGGGAGCTTAAGCCAAAAAGGAATATTATATTAATATTCCTTAAAGTATAAAGTATGGATAATTATTTTATCCTAACTTCTAAGGATGGGTACAAGTGGTCCAAAGTATCTCCCAACATGACAAGTGTCAAGTTGGGAACATGCATACATATAGTTTGAACTTAGTTCATTTTTCCATTCATTCATTCCATCATCATTTACTGACTCATTGAGTTTTCCATCATACCATTATGTTACTATCATTGTATCGTACCTGTACCTATACCTGTATCCATACCCATACCTAGTTATCTTAGGAGTTGGACTGAAGAAGTGGGTTTTCATGCCCATATGATATTTAAGAGGCGAGTTGTCATGCCCATGAGAAATTTCTCTCTAGGTGAGAGAATTTATAGGAATTGATTTCCTGAAGGTGCTAGACTATAGCTACAAGGCTTTGAGACTTCCTGTCTGGCTTGTTGTTGAAGCCCTATAAGGGAAGTGGGGTAGATGAGGAACTATTGAGAAGAGAAGGGGCACACTTCCTAGGGAGGGACATGAATGTGGGGAATGAGGGACTGCAGGCTGTTAGTTTGATTTGGCACATGCGACAGAGTCTTTCCTGTTGTCTGAGATACATTTGTCTGGTTATGAATCGATTTACCTGGGTGGAGTTTAGTCCTAGCTCGGGGGTGACCCACTCCTGAGAGTGATGAGCATTGTGGTCTAAGGATGGGAGGTTCATGGAAGGTATACACGCAGTTGGTGATATTCTTACCAAGATAAGTGTCAATTGTGTGTTAATTTATATGTTGCATTATTATTTATGTGTTTATTTTTATGGGTTTTTTCCTGTGTGTGGTTTATACATGTCTTTAGATTTATGGGCATTTCATATCTATGCTTCATGTATATGTTTACTGTTACTCCAGTATTAATCTGTGCATTTACAGAATGTATTTGTCTTTTTTAAGTTTTATATATATAATTCCACAAGAGTTTATCTGTGTATATGTTTTAATTTGTCTACAGTTCAGAAATTTTTATGTGGCATATCCCAATTGGATGTTGGGGATGTTACAATATGTATCAGAGCATGAAATATGTTTGGTGGTCGTGTATGTTACACCTTGGGTAGACCCATGATTGTACACTCACAAGTGCTTGCATGCATTATAGTGTGGTTATTTCTTGGCATCTTACACTTTGTTTTCCTACCAATGCTTCCAATCTCACTAGAACCTTTAAGGCATGTAAAGCTCTCCAAGCCAAATACCCCCTTAAATCTATTTGATTTTTTTATGGCTACACATTATTCATTCAATTTTCTTGCATAACATGAACCACATATCTAAGACAAACAATCTCAATTGCAACCTGGGAAACTACTACAATGATTACTTCCAGAGAAATTGATTTGCAATTCCTAAGGTGGTATGCCTCTTGGTATTTGTTCTCTATTGATTTACTAGATATTCACTTGAGTCCAAAGTCAAATCTCATCGCTAGAGGAGCCAAGGCTACCTTAAAATCCCCAAAAGGTGTGTAGTTAGTGGGATTTCTCCATATCTCAGGATCTAGCATATTCATCCATGCTAAGACAATGATAACCATAAGAAAAATAAATAGCTAGATATTTATCTCTTGATCACTTAGATCCACCTATTGATCCACACAATTTTCTCTTTAACAATTGTGGTCTACTTGTTCCCTAGTGATTTGATCTGAATTGGATCTGATCTACTCCTTTAGTTTTTCTAGTGATTTGCAACAACCTCCTCAATGATTTTCTCATAAATATCTACTTAGTTATCTTATCTACACTAGCAATATCCCATCAACAAACATGTCAAATGACCTACAAAATGGAGCTTTTCCCTTAGCTATTGGATGAGGCTTCTCTTGGTAATAGGATCAAGTCGCACAATCCTAGGAATTGCTTCACCTATATATGTCATTTAATGATTTAGGGAAGAATCACAAAATAAATAGGACCTTGATTTTTCTCTTGAGCGAGTTCGAGAGTCTTGAAAATATCTCTACTGATTTGAGAGATAGAATCCAAGTGATTAGCAAAGGAAATCATATCAATACTCCAGAATATCTTGGGAAATTTCATAAGGGTATTCAATTGTTGAAGAAAAAATGTCCAACCTTCAAAGGAGATTTGAAAACTATTGATTGGCTAGTAATAAATTATTTTGATGAGATTGGTCTGGGTAGGAATAAGCTATTGCGAGTACTTGTTGAGACTATGCATATAATTTTGGTATATTCTACAGGTGTTATTGACACCAAAAATTTCTCTAGGGTTCATAATTTGCAACTGAAAAGGATCTGTAGAGAGACCAAACCTAGAAAGGGATAGGCAATGATCAAGAACTAGTGAAGATGAGGAAACAAATCTATATTAGCCACTCAGGGGAGGAAAAATATGTATTGTTAGTACCTAAAGTTGCAGTTGACTGTGAGAGGGAAAGCTAGGGAATCATCAAGTTATTTCAATGGTATTTTTATAAAGGGTTTTTTAAATATGTTTTAGAAAATGGTTGAAAGTTGGCTCAAGGATACAATAAAAATATATGACTCAATGTAAAAGGAAAATAAACATCTCATTGGTTTAGTAAATGGTAGACACTTTGATAAATCAGATGGTAAAGTAAATAAAAAAAGTAATATATATGAGTATTCAATTTGTCAACTCACACATGGATTTCTCATTCCCAAATATCATTAAGAAATAAGAACATTGTACTTGAAAGCAATCTTAATTATGAACAAGAAAAACAAACTTTTCATTGTGTTACTCACAACCAAGAAATCATATGCTTTGCAACAGATAAAATGCATTCAAGTAAGAAAAAGAGACATATAATAACATGAAAAGAAGATATGACCATCAAAATGCCTTTTCCATTTAGTACCAATATGAAAATATTTTCTTTCTCTTACAGTGGAGTTTTTACAAAAATAGCCCTTGATTTCCCAACTGATCGACCCTAATCCATTCTTTTCAATGTATTTTTAAAGCTAAAAATATTCCTGAAGATCCTATTTTTTAGATTAAAATTTTAAGATAGGATCATATCAATTGACTATTTCCTAGGAGATAAAATCTCATATGAACATTTCTAATGCCTAAAAACTAGTATGATCAACAACTAATCCAAAAATAGACTAGATAATAGTTGATGAATCTTTACAAATCCCACAAAAAGAGGAATACTTTGTTGTTGAGATGGTTAATATGAAATACAAAAAAGGTTTATTTGAACAAAGCACTAATAACCAAAATGCATATCTTCACTATCCTAGTAGTAGCCTCGAGAAATAAAAAATTGTGGCAGACTTTCCTTGGGTTTTCATTGTATGATAATTGTTGAAGCTATGGTGTCCCTCTGTTTCAACTTAGTTGTCAACACCACATTATTGCAATACAGTCTTATATTTTATTCTCTTACCTCCTTTATTAGGTCCTTTTTCTCTTTCCTCTTCCTTTTGAATTATTGTATCTTTTCTTGTTGTTTTGCATTACATTCCTCTACAAAGGACTTTTCTTTCCTCAATTTCTCGATAATACCTCACAACTCATTTACCATGTCTTTCTCTTTCCTTACTTCCACCCTGAACTCTGGATGTTCTTCTACTAGGGAAAGTAGGTTCAAATCTATTGAGGCTTGGGGTTTCCTTAACTTAATTTTATATTTTGAGGACAACCCAGTGCTAAGATCATGTTCTTCAGATCTTTCTAATTCTCTAGTTTCTGGAATATCCTGTAATTGGTTTATTTCTGGAAAGGAATTATTTTTCTCATCATCATGTGAATTTGAATGTAGATTCAGTGATTGAAACTGATCTTGTGGTTTCTCTAGTTACAGGTCTCTTTGAACACTGAGAAATGTTTTTTCTTTTTTCAAGTTTTTCCTCTATTCTTCATATTCCTCCTCTAACCTGTGTGAAGAAGAAGCCAGGGTTTGTTTTTTAACCTCATTCTTAGTATCTTTTGAATTTTCATTTATGATAATAAGGTTTTCCTTCTTGATAGAAGGATGAAACATAGCCTTTGAATTCATCTTGAATTTGTTTGCATCACTGGTATAATTTCTTTTAGGGTATTTAGATATAGGATCTTTCTTCTTTCTCTTTTTCTTACCCTTTGCAACCCTTTTTCCAGTAGACAGTTTCCTCTGTTTAGCGAGAGTTTGGATTGGGCTTGTAGTGTAATCTTCAGGTTCATCTTCCTCTTTGATGTCTGGATCAACTTGAACATCAATCCCTTTATCAATTTTAAGTTTTTTACCTCGACCTATAGTGATCTTGTCGTTAAGTTTACCCATGGGAAAATCTCCAATTGCTTGTTGTGTTTGTAACTTCCTCTTACCGACACGAGTTACCATGGCTACAATGGAGTTTTCTTTCACCAAAACATTAGTGGCTTGAAAGGATTTTTTACCTTTTCCAGGTATCTTCTCCGTAACATTTTTGGACATAGTTTCTTGTGGTTTAGGTTTTAGTGATTGAATTAACCAATCCCAAGACCTTTGAACTTCACTTAAAGAAAATATTACCAACATTGTAATCAACCCTTAATGAAAACACTATTATTTGTTGTTGCAGGATGTGTCTGAATCCTCTTAGATATCTTATATAGGCTTTTCAATAAGAAATAAGTTAGATTAAGAAGATAGTCACCATTCACATGGATTAATAGTGTAATATGATAAAGGTGAACTAGACAAAAATGGCCTTCGCAGGTAATGTACCTATGAATGATCAACAAGGTTGTATGCCATTCTTTTCTCACCCAACTGTGTGGGATGCCTTGGCTCCAATTGGGGTTTTTATTTTCTGGAACCAAAAACTTATTAACAAACTCCATAACCAAATTTTCTTTCTTCCACAATCTTTCCCCGTATATTGGTAACTTGCATGCTTTTTCAATGGAATGTTATGTCACATGCATAAGGAGTTTACCAACAACAGTTTCAAAACCATCGAAATTATGTGAAAATATCATGGAAATATTCTCTTCATGACCATGAAATGTTGCGAAGAAGTCAAACCAGCCTACATATTTAAACTTATATGTCATTTGAGGAAAATATTTGAGTAATTTCATCCCTTCTGGCTCCAACCTGGTTATCTGACCACTCTTTTTGGGTGCCATGAAATTGATACAATTATGTGGAAGGGTTCTAATAACCTCTCAAGTTTGATCACCTGCTTTCAAGGATTGTTGAAGTTTGAGAGTTATCCGTTCACCTGCAGAGCATGCATGGAGTAATCAACATACTAAAAATAGGCAAATTAAGACTTCATACATAGGGAATAATAATTGGGCATTGTGATTTGATATCAAGATGGTGAGTACAACCCGATCCCTCGAATTAGTAGGCATCATGATAATTACAACCTGATATAGATCATACATAGATACGTGGATCCCCTGGCAATGATTTTGGGCATTAAAACACGATCTCGGGAATGTGGCGCATGCAGAATTATCATTACTCATGGCGCTGCCAAAATAGCACTATTCTTGTAGCACCCTTTCCACTTTGAAAAGTTTGAAAATTCAAACAAGGGAAAGGACAAGTGATGAGATAGAAATCCTTTTCTATTACTTCCTAACTTTTAAAACTTAAAAACATTCAAAATTTGCATAAAGGAATGAAAACAAGATTTCAAACCAAGAAGGGGAAAAAACAAAGTTTAACAAAAATAATGAAAAATGGGTATAACAGGGATTAAGGACACCCAATCAATCAAAAACAAGGTTAGGGACTAACACTGGATCCTTATAGGGATAAAGTTTCATCAGTTTCATGATGAAACTTTAAGAACTTGCTGACCAATGCCTCCATATCCCTCTTATTCCACTTTATTTCCCTACTCTATCATCTTTTATTCAAAACCACAAAACTGTAGAGAAGCAATTCCATTGGGTATATAGAGTCTTTATTTGAGCTCAAAATTAAAACCTACTATACAGATTAAACCTTCTGACTAATTTTAAAAGAAGTTATGTTTTAGGAATCTCCCATTTACTGGGCCTCCCAAAATCTCACTATCATCCAAATTGTGTAAAATAAATGTATTTTTGTTCATGACCTTAGCTACTTTGAAAGGACTATACCATAAATTGTCAAACTTACCATGTTTATATTTTTCCTCTCTTCTAGCATCCCACCTCAATACAAGATCTCCCTCTTGAAAAATATTCTTCTTTGTCTTTTTTAAAAAGATGATTTGAATTTTCTTTGATGAATAATAGCTTTCTGATCATGTTTTTCTCTAGTCTGTTGAACCTCTATGATTTGGAAAAATCTCCTTTGAGTGTCATTGGGCTCTTCTAACTCCTCTTGCAAAAATTTAAGAATAGGTAAACCCAATTGATTTGGGAAAAAAACCTATGTTCCATACACCATTGGAGAGGGGAAGTTCCAATAGATTTCTTAGTACTAATACGATCATCCCATGGGGAAAATTTTAATTTGGAATCCCATGACCTTTTGTTTTATGCAAGTAATTTTTTAATAATCCTTATGAGGATTTTATTGGATGATTCCGCTAACCCATTTCCTTGGGGATAATAAGGAGTGGAATGGACCAACTTGATGTTATATTTATTGTAAAACTCAACCATTGAATTGGATTTGAAATACTGAGCATTGTCAGTAACCAACTTCTTAGGACTACCAAATCTAGAAAAAATATGCCCCTCAAGAAAATTCATGATTACCTTATCTATTGCATTTCGGGTTGGGATTGCTTCAATCCACTTGGTAAAGTAATTTGTGGTTGTGAGTATCCATTTGTGTTGTCCATAACATGAAGGATGGATTTCTCCAATGAAGTCTAGGCCCCACTATTGAAAATTTCCATGAGCAATGATGGGTTTTAAAGGTAGAGACATAAATTCATGTTTCTCTGCAAACTTTTGACATGGTTCGCATTCCCTCACCTAAGAAAAAATATCAGAAAACAATTCATGCCAATAGTAGCCTACTCTTAATATTTTGAAAGCAGTGGATTTCCAATAGTGATGTCCCCCACAAACTCCTTGGTGTAAATCACAGAAAATTTGTTTTTCTTCTTCTTCATCAACACATCTAAACAAAATTCCATTAGGATATTTCTAAAACAAGGTTTGATCAATAATGCAATATTTCACTGATTTCAACTTAAGTGATCTAAACTTGGATTTATCTAAATCAGGAGGAGACTAAATATTTAGCAGAAAATGAATAATATCTTTATACCATGGTGTAGAAGAATATCCGTTGCTTACCTGTGAACCAGTTTCATCAACCTAAAATGATGAATTCTATGATTTGTTGGAGAAATGATGTACTCCAATTTCTCTACAATTTGACTATGTCATCAATTTGGCAAGGCCTTGGCCCTTTATTAACTGAGTGGGATTTATGGTCAAGTTGTATTCTATAATTTTAGTTATCCATTTCCCACCTTTTACTTCACAATATGGTTGGACTAAAATTTCCTTAAATGCACTATTTGTAACATATGCGGTAATTTCAAATTGTAGGACATACACCCTAAAAGATTTTAAATCTTTCACCAAAGCATATTCATGCTTATCCATAATATCATATTTTATTTCAGAATCCATGAGAGTCTTTCTAAATAAAGAGATAGGTTGTTCATACCCCTAGTCATTTCTTTGTAAGAGAACAACAACTATAATGTCTTCAAATGCAAATGAAAAAATAAAAAACTCCTTAGAGTAATTAGGGAAGACGAGAACAAGTGCCTTAATTAAATCCTTCTTAATATTTTCAAATGATTCATTTTCTTTTGGTATCCATTTGATCTCTGCATCTTTCTTCAACATATCAATAATATTCTTAATGATTTATGCAACATTTGGTATAAACCTTCTTAAGAAACTGATTTTACCTATGAAAGATTGGATAGACTTATTATTCCTTGGAATGTCTATCTGTTGAATGGCCTTTACCCTTTCAAGATCTATCTTGATTCCTTCTGGCGAAACAATATGTCCTAAAAATTTTCCTTCTTCCATGGCAAAATGAAATTTTTTAGGGTTTAATGATATACCATACCTCATGCATTTTTCAAATGTATGTTTCATATGCTACAAGTGTTCATCATCAAAGGTTGAGAACACAATAATATCATCAAGATAAATAACCATAAATATGTCTTTCTCACCAATGAATGTGATATCCATAGCTCTCTGAAATGTTTCTCCTACATTCATGTGCCCAAAAGACATATTTTCATACATGAAAGTGCACCGGGGAATAGTAAAATTTGTCTTCTTCTTATCTTCTTCCATAACTGATATCTGATTATATCTTGAATAGCCATCAATCATGGAGATTCTTTTGGCCCCTACCACTCTTTGTAGAATATTATCCATTTTAGGTAATGGATCATTTTCCTTTAGAGAACATCCGCTCATATTTATGAAGTCTACACAAATCCTTATCTCTCCATTATTTTTCATATTATGTTGCATAATCTATGTATCAAAAACCTTAAGGTCTAAATAATACCAAGAAAAAACATTTGAAAAAAAATTCATCAAATTGACATACCTGTCTCTCTATTTTTTTGGCAATTTTATGGATAATTCCACCGTTCTAGGATTTGAATCTGGACTGATATCACAATCTACCACTTAAACCTCCTTTGTTTGAATAACAAACCTTTTTGAAACATTGTTATGGTCAAATAATCTCTCAAGGGAAACAAGGCCCTTTGGAAAATGATTTGTTTTTAATTCAATGATTTTATGACCAACAATATTGTCTTGAAGGATATTTGCAGCATGAACTTCCACATCATCATTTTCATTATCATGTTCTATTGAGATAGTAGAAAACTCATCAATGGTCTCCGAAAACCTTTTAATTTCCTAATCATCTTTAAATACTTGCTAATTTTGTATGTTGTCTAGTATAGAGGTTTTGTGTCTTACCTCAATCTCAAATCTTAAATTGGGAAAAATTGGAGTTCTGAAATTACTGGCTACTAGAGCTAGAGAATCTGCCTGTTGATTCCTATCCTAAGGTATACTAATGTTACGTTTTTTCTTTCTGTAATATGCAAACTTAGTTGTGTAATGGTATTGTAAGTTGTAGGTATACTTGGTGTTACAGCTATACGTTTTTTGTTGAGCAGATTTCGTAGCCAACAACATGGGTTTAGAACAAAGCAACCTAGGCGCCAATTTCATCAACAAAAATAAGAGGGGCAACCAACTGAAAAACCAAGAAAACAAAGGCCCACAAACCTACAACCAAAACAATCCATACAGAGAAGTCAACAACCAAGGCACCCAAAACGGCGACGGACAAACCTACAATGGAGGCACCCAAAAAAACAATGGCAATGAAGGCACCCAAGGCAATTGCAACTAGACCAACATATACCAGGTATGTAATGACAAGTAGCCCAACTTATATATGATTTTATTTTCCTTTGTGAGCGCAGTAAATGCACAAAGATGTCATGATTTAGGTTGTTTTTGCATTGCAGGTATGGGAAATAATAAATGCAGTCAAAGATTGTGTGTTGATGTTCGATTGACTATGTGTTTTGTATGGTGAAGTACTTATGGTTCATTTAGGGTGGAATGATGCATCCATTGTATCAATTCAATTCTATAATAGGCATGCCCATTAATGGTTATGTTATTCTGGTCAAGTTAGTCTTGGCAAGATTGATACGAGGTGGACGGTGGCATGTTAAACATATTGTGATTATGATTATGTATTAACAAATTTCCTACCTGGTTAACATGTTTTAATGGTTTGGTTGTCAATTTGGTATGATTTTTCTTTACAACATATAAGAAATGAACATAAAAACACTTTGAGTGTTAATTTTGAACTATTGAGTACTTGCTTGTTTTCTTTTACATATTTTTCATTACTTCATGAAATAATATGAAATAATATAAAATAAATTGAAGAAGATTTTTTTAGAAATAAAGAGATGCTAAGAACTATTTAAATCTAATTATCAAAAACTGTATAAATGCAATTTATAGATGATGTAACTCATTGCTATTTGACCATGTCAACTTTAGGATGCATAAACAATAAATAACTCAACTAACTAACTAGATCTATAGGAATAATTACAATATTTCAATATTGATGGAATATAATTGTACTTCCATAGATTCTAAAAGCCATGATTAGATATTTCGAATAACAACATATTAAGAAATGATAGATTGATTATTGTTTTTAGAAGCTTGGGGAAACCTCCTACTACATTATATTAAATGTCTAAGATTTAAATTGTATTAAATGTCCGAGATTTAAATGAGTCTAGTATATATAGGGTGTTGTTCCTGAGATTAACCCTAAGGCTCAAAGAGTAATGTACATCATGAATGTTTAAAGATAATGTTTTAAAAGAGTGATTTTTCTACCTTTAGTTATATAAGAAATGATCCTCAAATGAAATTAATAATAAGATAGTATAGAGGCCGTATTTTTTTATTTGAGTCACAATTGTAATATCAAATGGTGTGAGGGAAACTTACAAAACTGTTAAACAAAGAAAGACATCAATTGCTGAAGAGTCTCACCTTTTTGTAGTAGAAGAAAAATAGATAGTGCACCATTTAACATAATATAAAGTACCATAATTCACACAGCTTGCAGGTCTTGTTTTACTCACAATAAATACAGAGGAAAAACTGCTTACTTAATGAATTACTGATATAATATGATTATAGTAGTTGTAATACTAAATTGCAATCAAACATTTATCAAGGGATGGCATAAGGAAATATGAAGATACAAAAACACAAAAGAAACACACGACTCAAACTGAGCGAAAGTTGGAATCTTTGTCTGCACTTGTATTAATACTAAAAAAAGGAGAGTTTTCTCTATTACATATGACAAGAAGCAACGCTAAATATATCTTGAATCTATGTGTTTATACAAAATTTGTCACAACTCAAAATGGTTGGACTTCTTACAATATTTAATTAAGATAAACTATATCTAAAATGAAACGACATGATGTAAAATCCAATGAGCTTCGCTAGCATTTTCTTCTTCCTCTTCACCTACTGAGAGAAACACTTCTTTAGAGGGAGAAGGATAATCAGATGGATAGTTATCCATGGCTCGTCAATGAATGGATAACATATGTAGGAAAAATTAACCGTCTACAGAAATAATGATAATGAAATGAAGGTAAGAGGGGATTTAGAATGAGAGTGAATGAGATAGATGACTGTTTGAAAATGGAAGATAAGGAGGGTGAAAAGGAGAAAAGACAGTGTATATTTTTCTACTTGCTTCCACCTATATTTTTTTTTCTATGGTCAATACGTTGATGGGATATATTCAACAATTCCACTACAAACCTTGAAGGCTCAATTGTTTCATTCACCTCAAAAGTGAATAATTTCCTTTCTACTTGAGGTAGCCATACTTGGATCCTTTTCACTTTTTGAGTTGTGGACTGTAACTGTAATCTTGGATTCACTAACCACTTATTGATTTTAAGAAGATCAACCTGGCGCATTTTCTGAATGGCTGCTAGAGTTTCCTCTTTTCTCTTTATAGAGTTTTGTTGGTTCATTTATATATCAATTTGCCCCATGGCTTCCGCGATATCACTTTCCTTAAGATCAATTAGTCCTTTGTCTAATAATGACATCGCTTATAGGAAAGCCTCTTTTACTTCTCTGGAAAATCTTTTGCTTTCTGCCAGATTTGTCTCCGAGACCTTTAAAGCCATATCACCTCTTATTTGTTCAGACGGGGAGAGCAAAGGAAAATAAGGGCCATTGTCTTTCTGTACCAATACAATGGCTTCTTGAAACTTAACTCAGGTTGAGCCAGCCTCTCTTTCTTTGATGTAGATGTCCTTCAGAGAAATATCTACTACCCAGTAGCACTTTTGAATAACATCTATCTTCAGAAAGAGGTCTTGTTGGGTAGCTTCCAGCGTCTCATTTATTTCTAGTGCTTGAATTTGGAAGGCCAAAATTTCTATCGAGGTACCTTTGGTCAACTTCAATCTAGCTTGCATTTGTCTTATAAATTCATCATGTTGAGTGATTATACCCTGGTTGATTTGTGAAATTTGATGGTTCTCATCAAGATTGGCCCAGAGTTGTTGAATTTGTTGTTGATCATTAGTTCTGATCTTCTCGAAGTCTTGACTCATTCTGTCCCAGAAAGTGTGTTCAGTGGTGTATATCTTCTTTTGTAATTGTTCTACCAATAAACACGTTTATCGCAATTTTTTGGCCAAATTGTCCATGAACCATTGATTGGCAGTGGCCAAAACAACTAATGAACCTACAAATTCTTTCACGAATTTTGTGTCATATCGATCATTCTCGTCATACACCATTCTCTGCCTTTTAGTTATCAATCCATATTTCTAGTGTGATTCCTTTTTCACGATGGCCTTCCTTTTCTTACTAAAGAAGAAATCTAAGGGAGGCATCTCTTCGAGTGAGATGGGGGTAACATCACTTACAAAAATAATTTCAGAAGTAGGGTTTTCAAAGATGGATTGCAGAGGAGTAAGTGAAGTAATGGGAGAATCAATCTTTGTGGAATGTTGTTTCTCCATGGTATTTGAGATGCAAGCAGGGGTAGTTGGTGACGAGGGATGTGCAATTTCTCCTTGATTTAGATAAGCTTTGAGTTGAGCTAGTGCTTGGGGGCTTAGTTGTCCTGATAATTAGGCTTATAATTATTGTGTCAAAACCTCGGAGCTCTTCGCAGTTTCCTCAACCTTGTGTTTACTAGAGTGCTCTGGTTCAGAACCTGTAGGCATAGATTCCTATGTAGGAGGAGTGGCTATCGACTCTCTTTGTAGTAACTTTGGAAGACTGTTTCACCTGTGCCTTTGGAAACTGAGGAAACTGACTTGTTGATCTGGGGGCGGGGTTTGGAATATGTTATGTACCTATTCATAAGACCTAACTCCCCTGAATATTTAATCATATGGGGAGTTTTCATGCACATATCTTTTCATGTTGAATTGGTCTAGGTGGTTTTCCACATTCTCGTGTGGGTCATGCCTTTTGAATTTGATCTCAACCAATTTGACACCTTCTAGAGCCACAACCTCCACTTTGGAGTGACTGAAATATAGTAATGAAAACATGCCAACTTGAATAGGGAAAGTTGGCCATACCTTTTTATGAACTTCCTTCATTTCTTTGTTGATGTCTCCTATTATTGTCTAGTAGACCACATCTATGCATACTAGCCGTTTTGGTAAAAATTGTAGAAGATCATGTGGAGGGATCAAGCATCCAGAAACTATGATATAGGAGAAATTTTCCTTAATAAAACAATTTGCTAGCCTACACAGATTTCCCATAATCCTATCTAAAATTCGAGGAGGCGGGTAGCCATACAGGGTTGTATGAACAATAACCACAACATTGTGACATATTTCATAAAACAAGTCCTTGTATTTTTCTTCCCACAGCCTCAAATGGTTGAAATGAATAGGAACGACACTAGTCAGGGTCTAGCTCCAATTCATCAATGGGAAAGGTGTCATGAAGCAGATAGCATCCATGATATAGGTTGGCATGTAAAAGGGGTCGAGTTTCCCTTTTGATTTCGTTATTTTGTATTCAGCAATTTCCTTGGCCAAGTTATCAGAAAAAAAATTGGATCAGTTGAAAGTGTAACCCTCTACCACCTCATGCATAATGGATACCCATTCCATAGAGAAATGAGTAGGGATATTCTTCCCAAACAGTCTACATAGCATCATGGCTACATATATGATGTGTGAATCCAAATATGATGTGGCATATATACCATGAGCATCTATTTTGAACCTCTCTGGGTGTCCCCACCAAGACTTGACTATATCGTGATCTCTTGTGGCGTACTGGATGCATTCCTTTTGCTCAAACTCTAGAATAAGTGCAATGTTGTATGTGTATTTAGGATTAGGAGATATCTTATACATTACTTGCATATGTTCAGGTCAAAAAGAGCCAATGACAACCTTCTGATGGTTGATGATGACTCTGGTTTGGACGTCAACTTGCTCCAAGGCCTAGCTTATCATGTCGTTATAAGGCACCTTGGTCCTGTTTCTATCTTGTGTAGCTCCGACTATGCTATGTGTCTAAGCCTGGTAGTAAAATAATCATCTTCTTCCTCACTTGAGCCCTCTGGATAGTTGATGATTTCACATTCCAGAATTTTGAAAACCTGTGTCCCAGTTTTAGTGGTGTCTATGGCTCGGGGAGTGGTATTAGAGAGAATGTCTACATTTGGGTTTGAATCTTCTCTGGCCACAACAGGATTTTTCATCATTTTCCATGGTTCCATAATCTCTAAGAAATCGAGTGAGGTTGCCTGTTGCAAAGAAAATCCGTGAGATTTTTAAACTGATAAGAGATTACTAATTGCACAAAGTGCAAATGAATTCAAAATCCAAGTGCCTATATTCAAATAAAATACATTAATTTTTGTATAGCTTCACTGACGAAAAATTTATTAGCTTTGATAGGAATGCCTACCTAGATATCCACGATCCGTGTTTTGAATCATTACCCTAAATTAGTCATAAATGCCATCAATAATCTGTGGTTCATGTTCGAGAGTTTTAGATGAGGCAGAGTGAGAATTTCCCGAATCCCGAATCTATGAAGGTTAATCCTTGGATAATCTCTTTTAAAACCTTAATTAATCATGTTTAAAAAGGTGTGTCAATTTCGAGTGTCTTAAGATTTCAGACTTTGGTAACTTTAAACGTAGCTTGAGAGGATATTCTCGAAACCCAAAACTGCGAAGTGATTAATTATCTAGTGAAAGTATTAATTAATCATATTTAACTTTAAGCATTTCAAAAATTTAGACTTTGGAGATTTTAGAATACAATACAAAGTAAGTGTTTGAACTCGGAAGTGAGAATTCATTGATTATCTCTTGATCATGATTAACTTAGTTAATTAACATTTAATACTTTGACATTTTGATATTTCGGTGATTCGCACCTTCCTTCTTTGTTTAAATTCTAGAAGGATCATCTCTTGTAGTGGCGTGTTATGTATGATGTCATTCTGGATGATGTGTATAGGAAAGGGAGGTGCCACATGTTAACTCAGGGAATACTCAAAGAGATACATGTACTATGACTTTTGTCTTTTAAATATTTAGGAAAAGCAATGAGCGGACACTTTCGGGTTTCGGAGTTTCAGGGTTTTTATTGTTAAGACTTATTGCAACATCCGAAGCGTGGAGCTCTGAAATGACCGTTATTGATTTACCTCTTTAAAAAGTAGGTGGCTCCAAAACTCTGGGGGCTATTAGGATCGTTCGATAAAATGGGAAAATTCATCAATGATAGGCATTGTGCATGCCTTACTATTAATTATCATCCATGAATTGAATTTGAAATTCAAATGTTGTTTACCAATATTCCACTTTCTTTGGCTAAAATCATTATTTCATTTGGTGAAAAGTAGAAATCTCAAAAGTTCAGAATTGTATGTGTTCCAACATTGTCTCCATATTGGGATTGCGTCTCCCTACGAGATGTGGAAGAATAGTAGACCGAGTGCCTTTATTGGGTAAACATAGTCATTATTTCATTTCTAGGAAACACCTTTTATGGACTAATCATACACACAAAAATGAACTTCAACCGAATCTCAAAAAACCTTCAAAACACACCTAAGGATTCAACTTCTAGTTAGGCTATTTAATATTTTCCTTTCCTAAAACTGAATTTGGATCTGTTTAAGATAATCAAAACGGATTTAATTGAAATATTAGACTTTGGTCGATTTCGTTTGCATCAAGGTTAAGTAAATTTAATAATTTATTTAGGGAATCTCTTGTTGGTTTAGAATGTAAATATTACCAGAAAGAGAACTAGATATCAAAGTATGTTACGTATACGTGTATGACAACCCTACAAATATCATAGATATTGCTTCACTACCAGCGAGCCTCTTCATTACCCCGGTGAATTTATCTACTTATCCCATTGAATTTCCTTTCACCACTTCAATTCACATTTTGCTGAGATGAGGAAACTCATTATATGAATTTCCTTTCATCATCTCTTTTTGGACAAAATGGGGGCAATCAAAAATCAAATTTCCTTTCACCATTTGTCTTGGATGAAATGGGGCACCCCAATCAGATTATGAATTTCATTTCACCGTTTGTCTTATATTTTAATATTTTTGAAGTGGGGGAAATCAATTTGTATGTATCATACAAGGGATGATATCTGCTTAAAATTTAACAACGAAGGTCTGTCAACAATTTTTTATTGTACTCTAAACTAATTTTCTCTCGATCTTCAACACACCTTTGCCTATAGGGAAGATTTTATGGGGATTTTAATTTTCCAGGGATTTTCCTTGAGCGGGTTTATCAGTAAAAATATGATAGAAGAGATAAAGTTATTAGGATTAACCTAGACATACTTTCTTTCGATTGGAATCAGAAGAACATAAAGATTTTCACCTAGTATTATTTTAAAGATATGTTTTTAAGTTTTCAATGTCAAGGATAAATATTTTATTTCTATGAAGATTTAAGGACAGGTCGTGAAAATCAAAATAGAGTAAAAGATCAAAGATAGGAAAAGTGAAATAGAACAAGGGATGAGAGGGTTTGGCATAAAATAATCTCACTTCCACACAGTCCTTTTTTCGATTACCAACTTCTCTTCTTTCTATTTTTATCTCATTTTCTTTTTATTTAGAGGTTTTCAAATCTATACTTGTTTTTATCTTTGATCAGGTGATAGTTTTTACATGAGTATAATTATGCTAAGATTCAATGAGATTTATTTTGGCATTTTAGATTGAAAAATAAGGATAGAAGTTCATACCTTGGATTTCATTTATATTTGCAACCTAACCAATTATTAATTCATCACCTGTTTTGAGAGAAAAAAACTTCTTATGAAAATTGAGCGTTGAATTCTGATATCTCCTTATTCCTCATCTGATGATAAATTTCCTGCAAAAATAAATAATCAGAGAGTTCTGAAAAATATAAATAATATACAGTACAAACATTTTATTTTTTTCTTTTCGGAGTATTAAATAAAACTAGGTTTATAAAAAGTTAAATTCAGGTATCCTATGAAGGAAAATAAAGTTGCGAAAGTAAACAGAAACCAAACCGCTATATACAATGGTACTATGAAACATTTTTATTGCATGAAATGTTTTAGATAGTGCCCATTTATAGGGGTGTCAAAATTTTTCCCGTTGATATTCTTCGGTAGGAATGAATTCTTACCCTCTATAGATGCAATCCTCAACGGTCCGAACCAGAGGTGATCAAACTTATCGTGTTTACCCAGATCTTATTTCCTGACATCCCATTTCAAAACTAAATCACCAGGAAAAAATTCCCTATCTTTCTCTTTTTTATCGAAAAGGGATTTCATATTATCTTGGTATTTTTGAAGTCTGACATCGACTTTGGCCCTGTTTTGTTGGACTTCGATTATTTGGTTTATCCTCCTCATTACATCATTTGGATCTTCGTTAATGTCTTGCCACAACTTTGTTAGGACCATACAATGTACCTTTTTGCTCACACTTTTTGCTACCTTTACACCCTTGTTTCACTCACATTTAAACTCACATTATCACCTTACCCTATCTTTCTAAAGGTATACAATGTCTCTTCTCTTTACTATATGTTTAATCTATTTTTCATATAATTTTACAGTACTCTCATACTTAACCATTGATCAGAAATGTATAAGTGTTGAAACAGTTCGAACTGCAGATTAACATTGAGGCCTATTGCTGAAACAGTTAAAGCACGCAAACCTTGTGGCTAAAACAGTCTGTGGACTACGATGCTGAAACAACAACTCACACAGAAGAAGCTGTTACACTCTCCGTGGTCTATGACACTGAAACAAAAACTCACACAAAATAATTTGTTACACAGTCCGTGGTCAACGATGCTCAAACAATAGCTCACACAAAAGAAGTTGTTACACCCTCCATGGTCTACGATGCTGAAACAACAACACAAAACTGTTACATTGACCACAACAGTTGCACCTTGAGCTAGCATTAACCATCGTTGTTGCCTGAGACTAAGTTGCTGAAACAGTCAGAACGCAAATCCCATGGATGAAACAACCTGCGATTTGCGATGCTGAAACAACATACAAACAACAGTAACAAGAAGACAAATAAAGAAGTTGTTACTCCAGCCGCAACAGCAACACCTCACTCAACACTTGTAATATCATTTTGTTACGGGAGACTAGGATATCCTATTCTAGTATAGAAATCAGATCCGACTAAGAATAGGATTTAGATGTGCAAATGTAATTTGATGATCAAATTGTATCGAGGGGATTCTCCTCTTTAAATAAGAGGAAATCAGCATTAGATAGGACCTTCTTCTTAACTAAGAAAGGATTTATAGAGAGGGACGTGTTTTACTTCAGATTGTAATGTAACAGAGTTGATAGATGAATAAAAGATTGTTCTGAGCATTTCTCTCTATTTCCTTTCGTTTCAAAGGAATCTTGTGAGAAGGGAGGGCCCACCTTCTTCACAAGATTCACCCGTTAGCTTTGTAGTGTGTTAGTGTCATTTCTGTTCATGCCTTAATTAAATTATGTTTTTCTGAAACACTACTTTACTGAACTATGTTTTGTTGAAACTCTGCTTTATTGGTTGTTACATTGTTTTCATATGATTCATGCTTGGGTAACTGTTAATCATTCTAGTTAGCATTCCTGTTTGGTGAATTTATGAAAGTGTGATAATCGGGAACAAGTGTTGAAGATTCCTACTTGGGGAATAGGGTCCTGTTCTCTGTTAAAATATAGATAGCCTTCAATGTGTGTCAATCATTTTAATTAGAAATGAGTTTATGAAAGTGTGATGACCAGAAACAGGTGTTGAAGATTCCTGCCTAGGGAATAGGGTCCTGTTCTCTGTTAGAGATAGTTAGCTTTCAGTGTGAGACAATTATTTTAGTTAAGTAATGAGTTCATGAAGTGTGATGATCAGAAACAGGTGCTAAAGATTCCTTCTTGGGGAATAGGGTCATGTTCTCTGTTACAAGATAGTTGGTCTTTCTTGTTGCAACATCTTTTTGTTATTTTAAATGTAATCCAAGATTCTTTAATTAATCATTTCTTTAAACTTTGAACTCTGCAATAGGTAGGTTTCTTTCCTATAATTCAAGTTAGAACTTCAGTTCGTTCAAGGCAAAGTGTGATTAATATGTTTTTACTACAACTCTAGGTTTCTTTTGAGATTGAGCATATATAGTGTGTGATTACCTTTGAAATAAACAAACTTCCATGGGTTGACAATTTATGTAGCACTTGATTGTTTAATTAGATAATCAATTATAGTGACCAACAAACTTTATTACTAGAAGAGCTATATTAATAGGGAGGACAACGTTGGTGCCATAAACCATTTGGAAAGGAGACATGCCTATTGATTTCTTAGTGTTGATCCAATTTGCCCATAAGGCGTACTCTAGGTGAACGTGCCAAGCCTTTCTATTCTCCCTTAATACTTTCTTGATTATATTCATCAATATTTTTTTGGATGATTCGGCCAACCCATTTCCCTGAGGATAATAGGTTGTAGAATGTCCTAGCACAATGTTGTATTTCTGACAAAAACTTATCATTGCCATAGATTTGAATGCTTGGGTGTTGTCCGTAACTATTTTTCAGGGCCAGCCAAATCTGGATAGGATGTTCTCTTACAAAAAATTTATAACTACCGAATCTGTGGCATTCCGACTTGGAATGGCCTCCACCATTTTGTGAAATAATCGGTAGTAGTTAATATCCACTTATATTGGGTTCTTGACTATGGGTGAATTTATCCTATGAAGTCTAGGCCCCATTATTTAAAATGAGCCTCTATTTTGACTGGGACCAAAGGTAATGCAGGGAGATTTTGCTTGCCAGAGAACATTTGGAAAGGGTTGCAAGCTCTGACTTTAGCATTGACATCGGTAAATAGCTTTGGCCAATAATATCCAGCTCTTAGAATCTTGTAGGCCATGGCCCTCCAGGCGTGATGTCCTCCACACACTCCTTTGTGAAATTCATTTATGACATCCTCTATATCAGATTTTGTTAGATAACGTAGTAAGAAACCTAGACGATCTTTCCAATATAGTTGTCCTTTGATGATACAGTATTTAACTATGTGTAGTTTCAACATTATTGCTTTTGATGGAGTCATATCGCTTGGACACTGAAGGGTAAGGAGATATGAAATGATGTTGTGATATAAGTCAGAGGAAGAAAATTTATCCTCGATATGGACTCTAGAGATTTGATCGTCAGGTTCTCCTATGTGTGGAATAGGTCCATGTGATTCCAGATGATTTATCCCAAGTGCTCTGAAATTTGACTCTGCTAATTTCTTCGCCAGACCCTGAACTTTGACCAGTTTGGTTAGTTTTACTTCTAGATCAGATTTCTGAATTTTGGCTAACCACTGACCTCTTCTACCATAACTATCTGTTTGTACCAATATATCTTTAAAAGAGCTTGTTGGCACATAAGCAATTATTCTGGAGTGTGGTACATATGTCCTGAAAGCTTTGAGATATTTCACCATAGTGTAGGCTTGTTTTTCCAGTATATCGTATCTTAATTTGGCATCTTGGAGACTTTTACTGAAAAATATGATCGACTTCTCGAAACCTTCTTCATTCTTTTCGAGAAGTATTGCTGTGATAGTATGTTCTGATGTGAAAGAAAAGACCAGGAACTCCTTAGTATAATCAGGACTAGCTAATACTGGAGCTTTGGTTATAGCTTTCTTAACTTTCTCAAATGATGCTTTAGCTTCAGAATTCCATTTGATTTCATTGTCTTTCTTTAGCATATCTGTGATTAATTTGACAATTTCAACAAAGTTAGGGATAAACCTTCTCAAAAAAGTTATTTTACCTAAAAAAGACTAGATTTCTTTTTTATTTTTAGGAATGTTTATTGTGTCAATAGCCTCGATTTGCTTGGGATCAACCTTGATTCCATATTTTGAAAATATATGACCTAGAAGTTTTCCTTCTTGCATAGAAAAATGAGACGTTTTATGGTTTAGAGACAAACCAAATTTTTGACATTTCTCAAAGGTTTGCTTGAGATGGAACAGATGTTATGAATAAGAATTCGAGAAGACTATTAGATCATCTAAGTAAATAATGACAAACTTATCTCTCTCACTGATTAAAGCTATATCCATTTCTCTTTGGAAGGTGGCCTCTGCGTTCATCAAACCAAACAACATTTTATCATACACGAAATTTCCCCACGGAGTAGTGAATGAAGTTTTTTCTTTATCATCTTCGTGGAAAACAATTTGGTTATAACCTCAGAAGCTATCAATCATCGACATTATGTTTTATCCAACTAATTTTTTCAGGACATGATCCATTTTTGGCAGTGGGTAGTTATCTTTCAGGAATGTCCGGTTTAAATTTCTGAAATCCGAGCAAATCCTAATTTCTCCACTTTTCTTTCTGACGGGTACCAGATTTGCTACCCATTCAGAATACCTAAGTGGGACAATAATCTTTGTGTCAAGAAGCTTCTTGAATTCTCTTTCTATTATAGGTAAGAGGATAGGGTTTATCTGTCTCAGCTTTTGTCTAAAAGGATTGATACCTTATTTCAAAGGAATCTTATGTTCAATCACAGAGGTATCATAAGTTTTTAAATAATCATAGTAACAGGCAAAGACGTCTTTGTATTGTTTAAGAAATTTGACATGTTCGTTTTTCTCTTGAACTGGAAGGTATTTAGATAACTTGACTATCTTAGGTTCTTCTTTAGTTCCTATGTCACAGTCTTCAACCTCCTCGGGTTGATTCCGTAGGGTAGATTTCAAGGGTATGTAATCTTTTTCAAACAACCTCTCTAAGGGTATCATTCCTCTAGGGATTTGATTGGTCCTAAATACAATTATTCGATGATTCATGATATTATCTTGGAACTTTTTAGGCTCTTCACCTTCTTGCATGATCTAGATAGGATTGTTCTGGTTCTCTTGATCTATATGAGTCTTGGAGAATTCATCGACCATTTCTAGAAATTTTTTAATATGCTTGTCATCTTCAAAGACCTTCTAGTGTTTTACATTATTTGGGATTGAAGGTTTGTGCCTCATTTCTATATGACAATTTAGTTTTAGGATAGTAAGAGGCATAAAAGTCACAACATCTTTGGCCAAGGATTCTGCTTGTTGATTTTCCATTCTGGGAATGTTATGAATGTTAAATGACGAGAAGAAATTCTCAATCAGATCCCAGGCACAATTTATATATGACATTAGCCTTGGATGTTTTGCTTGATATTGCTGCATTATTTGTTTTACAATAAGTTATGCATCACCATAAACTATTAGATTTTCAATTTTTAGTTTCCTGGCAGCCTCCAATCCTAAGACCAGAGCTTCGTACTCAAAGACATTATTAGTATAATTGATTTCCCACTATAACCTGTATGAAAAGGGAATGACATATTCATCTCCAGGTGTAACAGATAACACTCCTACCCCTGCCCCTTCACAAGACGAAGTGCCATAAAAAAACATTTTCCATACTCCTTCTCTGTTATTTACACTTTTCTGTGTTTTTTCTATTTTTTTGTTTTCTTCTTCTATAAAGTCATCAAAATCAGCGTCTAATGATAAAATACAATTTCCTAGATCTTGATCGGCAACATAGACTGGATAATTGTTTGGGTTTTGAGGGTCACTTACAGCATATGCCAGTCTAGTCTCTCTATATAGTCGAGTAAATTGTCCACCAAAAATCGGGATCGTAGCGTATGTCATGTTCATTTGAAGTGATCCACCAAGTTTTGCGCCCCAAGACCTGGATAAAAGCATGCCATACTTGGCAAGGACATCAGCAATGAATACATCCATAAGAATACTCTTTACAGGATTCTATGCAATATTCACTACCAGATCTTTGATCATGCCCAGACACTTAACCTTTCTGGAATGAAAAGAATATAAATCCTGATAAGGTCTAGTGATTTCAAGGCCCAAGTTTTCCATGATAAATTTAGGCATTAAGTTGTGTACACATCACTCTAGAGCACCACTATGGTGCATTGGTTCACCTCAAATCAAACTCATTGAGATATACAAAGTATATCATGTGTAAATTATTCATTATTCATAATGGTTAATGAGAATTCTTCCATTCTTTCTCTCCTTCTTCTTCTTTCTCCAATTATCTCTACAAATGTGTGTATTAATGTTTAAATAGATATAATTTTTGCAGGTTCAACACATTTACATGGTATCAGATCTGATGGATTGCTAAGAAAAAGAAACAACAAAATTTTTTGCAGGTACAAAAGATTGAAGACAGTGGAAAGATGGAATTCCAAAAATAATTCATTCTTACACCTTACAACTATTTTGCATGGAAGGAGAAAATAGCCATACATCTCTGATCTAGAGAGTTGTAAAGGTTAACCATGAATACAGATATAGAATCGACATCATCCATAGAAAAATCCATGTACTTAAATCACATGGATGAGGCACTCGGAAGAATTTGCAGTCTTATTTCTCCTGATCTGCTTTTTCTCATATCTTCCTGTAAGACTCCCAATGAAGCTTGGAAAATCTTGGAAGGGATCTTTGGGAAATAGGATGAGATGAGGGGACACATGCTGGAGGTGGATCTTCTCACATTGGATCCAAAAAGATTCAAAAATATCCAAGATTTCTTTACAAAATTCAATGATTTACTGTCGCAACTCAAAGCTTGCGGGGTTGATAAATCGATGGAGGAGAAACAAATGGTTCTCACCATTCTCTCCAAGCTTGGTCCCTAATTATTTTTATTTGTATCTACATTCCATACTATCAGATTCTCCTCTGGAGCCACCTGGAAGATGCCTTCTCTTGAGGAATTTATCGAATCTTTGACATAAGAGCAAACCAAGCTCATCAACATGGGGGCAATCAAAGGCCCAAGGGCACATGCACTCACTATGCATGATGGCAGCCAAAAATATCAGAAATATAAATATAAATATAAATATAAGTGGAAATCTCATGCACATACGAAGAAGGAAGGGTACACAAAACCCTTCACCGATGCCTCCAGATCCAAAGGAGAAAAGGGAAGAAAAGGAGAGAAATGTACATATTGTCACAAAGGATTCCATTCGGAATCTGCATGCATGAAAAAATAAATATATCTGATGTCTCAGATACTTCAGCAAAAGAACCTTGTAGATCGCATCCCCGAGGGTGCAAAGAGGAAGAATCTAGAAGATCCGAATTCCAAGAAAGGCAATTCTAGCCATGCCTTGATTGCCATCAACTCCTCTCTCGATGCTTGGATCGTAGATTCAGGAGCATCACATCACATGTCTACCTCAGAAGAAGTATATTCTTCTTTGGATGCATGGAAAGGTCCTTCCATTCTGATGGGGGAAAACTCTTCTGTCAAATTCACCGGCAAAGGAAGGATTGAACTCACCAACTAAAGTTTTGAGAATGTGTTGCATGTTCCCAAGCTTTCTGTCAACCTTCTCTCCATGTATGAGGTGATGAATTCCGGCACCGGAAATAAATTCATATTCACTCCAAATTCTGTGGACATCTATGACATGCAAACCAACTCCAGGGTTGCTGCTGGTGAGGTAAATCATCAGTCTAGATTGTATACATCTTTTGAATTCATTGAACCTGATTATGCTTTATTGCTTACTCATGTTGATGAAATTAGTAGGATATGGAACGAAAGGTTTGGACATTTGAATTTTAGATACATGTAACATATTAGAAAGCATATATTAGTTGATGGTCTACCAAACATCCATTTCTCCAAGGGAGTATGTGAGGGATGTGTTCTCGGGAAACACCCTCAAGAGAAATTCGACAAAGGAAAGTCTCAGTGAGCTTCCAAACCTTTAGATCTGATCCACAATGACCTTATGGATCCTTTTCCACATCCATCCATCAGTAAAGTGAGGTTTTTTCTCATTTTTTTTTATGATTTCTCATGTTTTACTCGGATCTACTTTCTCAGGAAAAAATCTGAGGTCTTTCAACACCTTAAAGATTTCAAAGCCTTGGTTGAGAAATAGTCCAGAAAAAAGATCAAAGTCCTTTGAACTGATAATGGGGGAGAGTATGTAAATCATGAGATCCATAATCTTTTCCATGAGGCAGGGATTCAATTGCAACATTTAGTTCCCTATACTCCGTAGCAAAATGGAGTTGTTGAGCAGAAAAACTGATCTCTAAAGGAGATGGCATCTTGCATGTTGCATGCAAAGTCACTACCACAGAGACCATGGGCCAAAGCAATTTATTGTGAAACATACATCCAAAACACATCTCCTCATAGATCTGTCAAGGATAAGACCACCTACGAGACTTGGAGTGGCCTCAAACCGGAAGTGGCCCACTTTCGCATTTTTGGTTCATGTGCATGGGCCTGAATTCACTCTGAAAAGAGGAAGGCACCTGATCCATAGAGAACTGAATTCATTTTTGTTGGATACCCTAATGGTGTGAAGGGATATCAGCTTATTGATATTTCCTTGAACCAGCTCATCATTGAGCATAGTGTCCAATTCGAGGAAATTGTCTTGCATGTACCTCAACAACCGCATTCAGACACCTTCACTCTTCCACCTATTCAAGATGATGAGCATGCACATGCTGACTCTTCTTCAGATGAGATTTTTGGTTCAGAGGACTCAGAGGATTCAGATTCAGATTTAGAGTCAATATAATCAGATGCAGAGTCAGAACATCCAAATGTAGTTGCAGAGCCAAAGCAGAGGCCCAAGTGGGAACACACTACTCTTCAAGATGCAGGGGATCTCGTAGGTGATCCAGCCGATACTAGGAGCACTCAATATGATTTCGAGTAGCCTCCTGTTGCACTCACTGTCACTGAACCATTGCCTTTCAGGCATCCTTTCTTGGTTCAGTCTTCATATCCACAGTCTTATGGAGAGGCTACTGGAAATCCCTTTTGGGAATCTTCCATGCAGGAGGAGTAAAACTCCCTCCTCGAGAACTAGAATTGGGATCTGGTTCCCTTTCCTTCTAGGAGGAAACTTGTCAGATACAGATGGGTCTACAGGACCAAGAGTGTAGTGGATGGACAGATCAAAAGATACAAAGCCAGGCTTGTCACCAAAGGCTTTTAGTAGGTTCATGGTATTGACTATGATGAGACCTTCACTCCAATAGAAAATATGGATTCCATTCGATTGGCCCTTGCCATTGAAGAAACCAAGGGATGGGAAGTCCATCAGATGGACGTGAAGAATGAATTTCTTCACGATGATCTCTCTAAGGAGATATACATGGAGAATCCCTAGGGATTTATGTAGGACTCATATTTGGTCTGTCGACTGAAGAAGTCACTTTCAGGCCTCAAGTAGGCTCCGAGGGAATGGTATGCCAAGATGGACTCCTACCTGTTGTGATAGAACTTTGTACATTGTTAATCAGACCCGAATGTATACATGCTCATGATGGTTGATTCACTTCTACTTTTAGTTATGTATGTCGATTATTTGTTGATCACTAATTGCTCGACTTCAGTGATTGCTGCATTCAAGAGGATTCTACATGAGAGATTTTTTATGACAGACATGGGTCTGATACTCTTTTTCGTTGGACTCGAGATCAGTCAGGATGCATCAGGCATCAAACTGTCTCAGGAAAAGTATGCACGAGATCTCCTTGAGAGATTTCACATGACAGACTCCAAGTCTTCTCCAACTCCTTTCCTATCAGGAGTCAAACTTGAGGATGGAGGGGAGAATCCACTGGTTGAAAACACACTATACAAAAAGCTAGTGGGGAGCTTGTTGTATCTCACACACTCTAGACCAGACCTCTCATATGTAGTTGGTGTAGTTTCTAGGTTCATGCAGGAACTGCATGAGCTACATTGGAAAGATGTAAAGTGTATCCTTCGATATGTATAGGGCACAATCACCTTTGGGATTGATTAAGAAGAAAAATCTACATTAGATCTCAATGGGTTTACTAATTCCGACTGGGCTGGAAATAGCATTGATCACAAGTCCACATCTAGTTACTCACTCAATCTTGGTTCTGGGCCTATCTATTGGTCGAGAAACAAGCAAGCTTCCATTGCTCTATCATCAACCAAGGCAGAGTATAGAGGGGTAGTTAACATAACCATTCAAGCTATGTGGCTACAAAATTTTCTCACTGAGTTGGGCATTCAGTTTCATTGGTCGATCATCATCTCGTGTGACAGCCAGAGCACTCTGAAGTTATGTAAAGATCCAATTTAGAGGCAGTGGATGAAGCACATCGAGATCCACATGCACTACATCCAAGACTTAGTAGATGATGGGATCATTGACTTATAGTTCTGTCCTTCAGCAAAACAGATGGAATACATTTTCACCAAGACCTTCACTGAGAAGAAATTCCATTCTTTGCAAGGTCATCTTGGAGTGAAGGACACAGTTGCCTAGCAACTGTAGTTCTTATTTTTACATACATTGTACCTTGAGGGATGGTTTTTCCCATGATCTTTTCCCTCTTTCCTTAGTTTATTTTTAGTGTATCTTTTGAACTTGGGTACCTAACATGGCCTTGTTGCCGGGACCCAATCTTTATTTTCACCATAGTGATGTTCAGGGGGGGTGTTGGAGTTACTTCACATACACCTAGGATTTATTTTTCCTAAGGTTATTCCTTATTTATTATTCATAATTAGCCATTATCCATTCTCCTATATTTTAGGGGAGAATATTCCACCTGGAGAATATTCTCTTTCAGTTGACACTTCAGTTTGACTAGTTGAGTTGAGTTTAGATGTTGCATTGAGAACATCACCATGCAACATTGGGATCATCACCATCCTAATTCGACCATGCCTTGGTATCATCACCAAAGTAGCGCATTAGCCTTGATTCCCTAAGTTAAATCCTCACTACTCTATGTTCAGTTAGTTAACTGAAGACTAGTTGACTAGTTAACTCAACTAGGTGGTAGTTCACTCCCATAACTGCCTGAGAGACTAGAATAGGTGGTAGTTCACTCCCGTAACCACTGTTGTGTGTCCATATCACTCTAGGCCACCACTATGGTGCATTTTTTCACCTCGATTCGAACTCATTGAGATATACAGAGTATATCATGTGTAAATTATTCATTATTCATAATGGTTAATGAGAATTCTTCCATTCTTTCTCTCCTTCTTCTTTCTCCAATTCTCTCTGCAAATGTGTGTATTATTTTTTAGCTATATCTATTTTGTGTAGGTTCAACACATTTACATGTGTTTCTAGGGTTTCAATCATTTTATTTTGGGCAGCCTATTTTTCAACTAGTGGTTTAGTAACCACCACCTCATTCGCTTTGTTTCTTAATAGAATCCTTTTTTATGGAACACTTGTAGTATTTTTTTATCTGGGCCTTAAATTATACTTCTGTTGAAGTTATTCCATAATGTATTTGACGATTCCTTGATATGCAGACTCTCCTAGGCTATTTATACTTTCCTTTTTACTAAACATGGGATCTTGGTCTAGAAATCTTTCATAATCCTGTCTAGTTAGATGAGTATATTGGTCTTCATCACTAAGGTTTTTTATATCCTCTTCTAGCCCCTCATAATTATGCATATCATCTCTTATAAAATTTTATGTTTTAAAAGGACCTTGTATTTTTTTATCTTCGTTTTTACTTGCCTTTGTTGGGTATCGGGGTTAGGATTTCTCTTGAGATATTTTCAAGCAAATGGATCAGGTTTGGCTTGGTCCATTCCATTCTATAAATTTTGTTTGAAAAATATTTGATTATATTAGCCATGTCATCCATTTTTTCTTTCGTAGGCTTCCCAGATCTGGAGGGCCCTACTTGTTCCTTGAAGCATTTAGGTTCTTTAGTTCTTGTCTCAACCTTGGCTTTTAGTTTACCAGATGCCATCATGTTTGATTCAATTTCTATAGCGTTGTATTTCATCCCTGTGAGGGTAGACGATATTTTTTATCTTAAAAGTAGAGCGAAGTCGGGCTCAAAAGCCCCTATGAAAGTCACCTTCACTGCAGGTTGAGAGGGTTTAAATTCTACTAGAATCTTATGATAAAGTTTGTTAAATCTCTAAGTAAATTCTAGAACCGACTTAGAGTTCTTCTTTCTCAATGCCCCGAATTCAGTCAAGTAGTAAATATCGTCTTTCTTTTCTCCCCACTGTCTTAAAAAATCTTTTTCTAAATCATCGTAGGACCGAAGGGATCCTATCGGGAATCCTTGAAAATAGATTCTTACTTTTCCTTAAAACGTTTGAACTAAAAGCCTAGAATAAACATCTTCATGCTCAATCCCTAATATATCAACAAATTGATCGAAAATGGTGATATGATCTATGGCAGTTAAATCTCCTTCTCCCATAAATTTTGGTAAGTTCTTCATATAATTTTTAGGTAAATCATGAAGGGCTGGGGCGAGGACCAAGGGAGCATATCTGGCTGCTACTTTTGAAAAAATCCTAGGGGGTGGAGACTGTCCTTGACCACCTCCCCCTCCACCACCACCTCCTCTAGCACCACTTCCAACGACAGCCATTGAAATTCTAGGGGATGAACTTTGGAAATTAAAAAGAGGGTTTTCAAAAACTTCTAGGGACCGAAGTGGCGACCTTTCAACTTCCTTGGGATGCAATGAAGAGAAATCTGGAAAATGATCATCAGGGGAAGTAAATTCTAGAAAGGGAGGGAAAGGAAAACATGGACTGGTTTCTTTAGAGTTACAAGATATATATATATATAGGTGAACCAGCAGGAGACAAATTAGGGTATAAAGTACGATCTTCAGGATTTCAGAGAACTGAAACCTTTGCTTCAGGTGAGGATGGGGTAAACAGAAAATTAATGATAGCGGGTATAGAAGAGGATCTTTTATTGATACTATTTGGAGAATTAGAAGTGTCAATTTCAATGTTTATTCCAGGTACAAATTCCTCCAGGTTCTCATGCCTAACCTCATACTGGCTAGTCAAGGCCTCTGTAAAGGGTGTTTGTTTAATATTCTTTTCAGGGGTTGGTTCTTCAATCAGAACCTTAGTATTGACTTGTGTGGTTTTTGGTTGGTATTTCTTACCTGCCGATGTGGTAGTTGACTTGAGGTATCCCTTTGGTTTTAATAAATTTTCAGGATGAGATATAGGTGTGGTCTACCTATCGTCTGGATTGATTATGGTATTATTTTGATTTAATGCCAACTTATTTGTAGTGGAGTCGCCAAGTGAAAAATAAAAAATAGTTGTAATTCAGTGTTCAACCTTTTTTCACTATCAAAGATAGAATCTCACATTGTCGTTCTCCCAGGGAAAAATAACCTTGTTTCTCTGTCCCTAGAAACGACACCAAAAAGATGTTGTTCCTGAGATTAAACTTGAGGCTCAAAGAATAATTTCAGGCATCAAGAATGTTTTTGAGTTTGTTTTAAAGTTCTTTTTCTACCTTAGTTGTATGAGAAAAATTCCTTAAATGAAATTAACAGTTTGACAGCACAGAGGCCGTATTTCGTATCTGAGTCGAAATTGTAATGTCGAATGGTATGAGATGAAAATAGAAAACTGTAAAACAGAGCAGGGCATCAATTACTGAAAATTCCTACCTTGAATAATGCATAAAATGCAGTAATCTACACAACAAGTAGGTCTTGATTTACTCACAATAAATGCATAGGAAAAGTTGTTTACTTAATAAATTACTAATACCTTGTGATTACAGTAGTTGTTGTACTAAATTGGAACCAAACATTTATCAAGGAATACATAAAGGAATGCTAAGAAATGGAAAACAAAAGAAACACATAACCCATATTTAAGAAAACTTGGAATCTCTCTTTGCACTTGTATTAATACTCTATAAGGATAGTTTTCTCTATTACAATCAGCAAGAAGCAGCCAGAAATAAGTATTTAATATATGTATTTATACAAAATGGTCTCAACTCAAAATGGTTGGACTTCTCATAATTCTAAAAATGCTAAATTTTACAATATGTAAAACTAAAAACTTCCATTGGCCTTCTCCTCTGTCTCTTCATCTATTGGCGGAGGCATTTCTTCTCCTCATCCTTTACTTGGAACTAGTTGTCATCTGATCCTGACCTGTATGAGTCATATGCACATGTTTTATCACTTGTTTCCATATGTATTGGATTTCCCATATTCGACACATTGAATGCATCTGCTCACTAACAGTACCACCAACCCAAAAGGTGCAGTTGCCTCATTTGCTTCAAAAATGTATAAATTATTTTCTATCTGGGGAAACGTTTCATGTATCTTCTTTGCTCCCAAATATGTGTCCTGTAACTCCATTCTTGGACTTAGTATCCATTTTTTATTTGGATAAGATCAATTTGGTTCATTTACTGGATGATCATCATGGCCTCTTCTTTTCTTGTCTTAGAGTTACATTGGTTCCTTGCTATGTCAATCTTCCCCAGGGATTTAGAGATATTATTTCCGTCAACATCAAGTAGACCTTTGTCTAGTGAAGATATTTCTTCTAGACAAGCTTTGTGTACCTCTCTGGCCAATATTTTTCTTTCGGCAAGATTTGATTCCCAGGCCTTGAAAATTATGTCACCTCTGGTTTGCTAAGATAGAGACAATTGATGAGCTGTTGGTACATCATATTTTGGTACTAGAAAGATAGCCTTTTGAACTTATCTTGAGTTGCATGGGCTTCCCTTTCTTTAATGTAAATGTTATTCAGGGAAAGGTCTACCACCAAGTAACAATTTTGAATGGCTTCCACTTTTGTAAAAAGATCTTGCTAGGTTGATTCCAGCTTCTCATGTACTTCCGGTGCTTAAGCTTGAAAATTTTCCATATCTGTTGTTGTACCTTCAGCCAAGTCTATATTGGCTTGTAGTTGCTTGATTAATTCTTCTTGATGTGTGACCAACCCTCTCTTGTCCTGTGAGTTTTGATGGAGCTCATTGAGGTTAGATTTCAGTTGTTGGATCTGATGTCTATCATTGGCTATAACTTATTCAAACTCTTTGTTCATATTATTTCTGACATCCCTTTCCATGGTCATCATCTAGTCTTGCAACTGCCTTACCAACAGATTTATCTGTTTCAGCTAATTCGCTAGATTTTCTACTGAACATTGATTGGCCATGGCAAAGGCACCTAATGAGCCTACCATTTCCCTAGATAATTGTGTATCATCTATACCTTATCCGTCATACAAAATTCTTTTCCTTTTGACTGTTGTACCATATTTTTGATGTGTTTCTCTTTTAACTATCGCCCTTCTCTTCTTACTGAAAAATAAGTCCAAAAGAGGCATTTCTTCGGTTGAAATCGGAGTACGGTCCTCTATAAATATGACTTGGTCATTGGGATTTCCTTGAATCAACTGTAAAGGTGTTAATGACATATTGGAGCTACCTATCTCTATGGATAGTTGTTACTTTGTTGTGTTGGTAGTCAGTTTATCTGATGTAGATAGCGATGTATCCTATCCCTTTTTTTGAAAATCTTCAAGATGAGATTTAGTTTGAGTGCTTGGTGGGTTTGGTAATGAAGTCTCCACTCGCATTGAGAGTTAGACATTCTTTGGATTTTCCTCAATACTCTGTTGGTTAGAACTTCCTGCCTCTAATACCTTAGGCATAGCTTCCTATGTAGATGAAGGTGTTATTGGCTCCCCTCGTAATACCTTTGGAAAACTATTCTTTCTATGCTTCTAAAAATTGTCGAAATTGGCAAATTGATCCGGAGACAGAGTTCAAACTCTACTCAATAATTCCTCATATGACCTAAGTCCCTTGAATACTTCATCCTGAAGGGAAATCTCGTGCACATACTTCCTTAAATTGTATTGATCCAGGTGAGCTTCCGCAATATTATGGGGATCGTGCCTCTTAAACTCAATATCAACTAACTTGATGTCTTCTAGAGCTGCAACCTCTACTTTTGAATGGATGAAATCTTGTAATGAAAACATACCAACCTGAAGAGGGAAGGTTGGCCATAACTTTTTCTAGGCTTCTTTCAATTCTTTACTAATTCCCATTGTCATGGTATTATAACCCACCTCTTGGCATACCAGTCGATCTGGTTAAAATTTTGGGAGAGGATGAGGGGGAACCAAGCACCCAAAAAACCTGATATAGGAAACATTTTCCTCAATATACCAGTCTTCTATTTTTCTCAGGTTATCCATGATTTTGTTTGAAATTATGGGAGGTGGGAAACCGTATAGGGTGTTATGAATCGACACCACTACATAATGACATATTTCATAGAATAAATATTTGGCTTTGTCGTCCCACAACTTGGAGTGATAGAAATGGATAGGCTCGACGCTGGTCAGGTTCCAGATCTAGCTCATCAGAGGGAAAAGAGTGATAAACAAAATGGCATCCATGATGTATGCTGACATGTAGAAAGGAGTAGGTTTCCCTTTGGAATTTTCCAGTTGGTACCCTATGATTTATTTGGCCAAGTTGTCTGATAACATCTTGGCCTAGTTGAAATAATATCCCTCAACCATTTCATGCATAATTGGTACCCATGCTAGCAGGAAATGAGAGGAGTCTTTTTTCCCAAATATCCTACATAGAATCATAGCCACATAGATCATATGGGCATATAACGATGTTATGGCATATATGATGTGAGTGTCGGCTTTGAATTTCTTAGGATGCCCCCACCAGTCCTTGATTAAATCATGGTATTTTTTCCCATACTCTGTGCACTCTTGTTGGTCAAACTCCATTGTGAATTCAACATTGTAACTGTATTTAAAAATGGGGGATAATTTATACATTACTTGTATATTCTCTGGTCAAAAAGACCCAACAACAACCTTTTGTGAATTGCAAATGCTCTTGGTTGAAATGTCGATGTTCTCCAGGGCCCAGCCTATCATGTTGTTATACAACATGAGCCTCGGCCACGCAACCATCTTGTGTATATCTGACTCAGCTATATCCCTAAGTTTAGTCGCATGGGTTTTGATTACTTCGTCACCTGAATCCTCTAGGAAATTTATCAACTCATGTTGTATAATATCAAACACCTATGTCTAGGATTTCATGGTATCTATGGCTCTCTGTGAAGTGTCTGAGAGAACATCTGTGTTCGAATTTATGCTCTCACCATCTTCTTTATCCATTTTTCATGGTGCCATGATATTAATGAAATCATAACTATGTTACCTGCTACAAGAGAATGTGTGAGGTTATGCAACTGGCTTAAAACTTGTTATTTTGCGAGAATGAAAATATAATTCAAAATCCAATATTATTATTCACCTTAAGCATATTGATTTATGAGTACCTTTAATGACGAAAAATTAATTTACCTTAATGAGGAAATCTAGGCCGCAATATGCAATCTATATTGAAATCATTACCATTGATTCATGATTAATGCCATAAATATTGGTGGTTCGTGATTGGGAACTTGGATGAAACAGGTTTGAAAATTCTCGAATTGTGAACTCATGAGAAATTAATTATGAGATAATATTGTTTAAGATATTAATTTATCATGTTTAACTTTAAACATTTTTGGGTATTTGGGCTTCGAGAGTTTAATGAGTAGCTCGAGATAGAATCCCCAAAACCCGAAACCATGAAATGATTAATTATCGGATAATCATTTTTAGTTTTAATTAACCCCTTTTAATTTTTAAATGTTTCAGAAGTTTGGGCTTCGAAGATTTCAAGATGTGAGGGATGATAAACATCTGAACTTTTAAAGTATGAAGTTATAAACCATCTTTAATCGAGATTAACTTAATTAATTAAGATTTGATATTTCAGGATTTTACCGCTTCATGGATTTCAAAGTTAGTTCCTTATTATATTCTCGAAAGGCTATTACCCGTAGTGATGTGTCAAAGATGACATCATTTTAGATGATGTGTCAAGGCCAGGGGGTGCTAAGTGTTAATTAGAATCATGTGGATCTTTAGATTAAAAGCTCAGAGAAAGGTGCCATGTGTTGACTCAGGGAAAATTTAAAATGTACATGTTTACCATGAAACATGTCTTTCAAAAGTTGGTGAAAAAGTGATAACAGATATATTCCGGTTTCAGGATTTTTAAAGTTATGACTTGTTGAAACGCCTGAAGCACGAAGCTTCGAAGAAGACTCTGGCGACTTAGCTCTTTAACCATTTGGCGGCTCCACAAATTCGAAGAGATTTAGGATCATTCGATTATATGGAAGACCTCATCAACGACGTATATCATGCACATCTTATTCTTATTTAACCAAGAATGAAATTTATTTAAAGTCCAAAAGTTTAGAAATGTATATATGTTCCAACACTCCTCACATCCGAAGAAGGGAAAAGGCATCCCCAACCCACATAGCAAGGGATAGAGAAAAGAGGGCTACTCTCAGGACAACCAATCCAAGCCACAACAAAATAAGGGCAATGAAAAGATGAAGAAGGACACGGGAAAATGGTGTGAGTACCATAAAATCCCTTGGCGCAACACTGAACAATGTCACTCCAAGAAGTCACTCATGGTCGAGCTAAAGGCTTCCGAGTTAGAGGCCAATTTTGATTCTAAATCAAATCCTAAAGGAGAGAAGTATATTGTTGATGCTAAACCCAGTGCCACTATCACTACCACCAAAGTCTGACCAAGCAAACTAGAAGAACCAGAGAAAGGGGAATGCCTCTTTCACTCACAAATGTGGGTGAAGGGGGATCCGCTTCATTTCATTGTTGATAGAGGCAGTCAAAAGAACCTAATTTCAGTAGAGGTCTTCAAGCATTCAAACTTGCCAATGACACCGCACCCACAACCCTACACCTTCGGTTGGCTTTTCCAAGGAGGAGATATTTGTGTTAGCCAACTGTGTCATCTACCCTATGACATCAATCCTTTCAGAGATGATGTATTGTGTGATATTTATCCCCTTGAAGTTTGTGATGTTCTTTTAGGAAAACCATATTTGTGGAAGCGTCATGTTGTGTATGAGTCTAGACCCCACAGTGTTATTATTACTTTGGGTAGAAAATTGTACAGGATACCAGAGGTAGTGTCGCCTACCTCTATTTCTTTAATCTATGCTAAGCAATGTAGTAAGGTCATTTCATAGACCGAGAAGTTCATATTCTTTGTGATTCGTTCTCATAGTAAGAAGAAGGTCATCACCACATTTGTTGCCTCTACACAAAGCCTCTCTTTGCAGCAGAATCAAGTGGAAAAGATCGTGGAAGAATACAAAGACATCTTCTCCTCACCCCCCAGGGTACCAACGCACTACCAAGTCAAGCATCTAATTGATCTGACCCCTAGTTCAACTCTACCTAATGGACCAATATATCGTCTCTTGCTGATGGAAAATGACAAAATCAGGTGTCATATCCAAGATCTTATTCAAAAGGGACACATCAAACCCAACTCCTCCCCTTGCAAAAGCCCAATTGTATTGGTCTAGAAGAAGGATGGGACTTGGTGACTCTGCATTGATTACAAATCCTTATACAAAATCATAGTCAAGAACTGGTACCCAATTCCCAAGATTGATGATCGTCTTGACCAACTCAAGGGGAAAAAGTTCTTCAGCAAGATTGACCTCAAGTATAGCTACCACTAGGTTCCCAATGAACCAACCAATGTATGGAAGACAACCTTCAAATCTAAAGAAGGCATCTTCGAATGGCAGGTCATGCCCTTTGGCTGAACAAATGCACCAACCACTTTCATGAGGTTGATGGATGATGTATTGCGACCCTTCACTAACTCTTTTGTGGTGGTATATTTGGATGACATCCTCATCTTCAACAGAACTTGGGATGAGCACATGTGGCATATTCAACAGGTTCTAAGCACTCTGCAGCAACACAAGCTATATGCCAACCTGGAAAAATGATCTTTTGGCATGAACAGGGTCCAATACTTAGGCTACATTATTGATGAGCATGGGGTACATGTTGATCCAGCTAAGATCCAAGTCATCAGTGACTAGCTAGCCTCAACCACACTAACTGATCTTTGGAGCTTCTTGGGACTAGCAAACTTCTACCGATGATTTGTGTTGGGATTCTCCCATATTGCATGGGCCCTCGAGTAGGTGACCAAGGGAGATGGCAGGGAAACGTTTGTGTGGTGGAAGGAACAACAACAAGAATTCAATGATCTAAAGCATTGCTTGTGCTCATCTCTAATACTCTCCTTTCTCGATCTGCAACAACCATTTGAGATTGAGATTGATGCATATGAATATGTTGTAGGTACAATTCTCACTCAGCACATTCATCCGGTGGCATACCATAGTGAGACACTCTTAGATGTTGTCTAAAAATACCCCACCTATGACAAGGAAATGTATTCCATTGTACAAGCTTATCATCAATGGAAACATTACATTCTGGGAAAGGATACAATCATCCACATTGATCACAAGCCTTTGTAATTCATACAGACATAGGGGATATTGCAGAACGATCTCCATCAGAAGAGGTCCACCTACATGCAATAGTTCCATCCCAACATCGAGTATAAGACATGGATCTTAAATCATGTTGCTGATTTCCTCAGTCGACCTCTCGTGGATGAACTAACCACTATGCTCCATTCCTATGGACATGAGGCATCTGAGTGGCCCCAAATTTATTATCAAGATCCAGACTTGGCCACCACCTATCATCTCTTGGGTACAGGTGCGACTATCACTGATTTTCACATTTAGGATAGACTATTATGCCATCTAGGCCATCTCTTTGTTCCTACAAGAGAGCATGCAAATATGATTTGGGAATCCCACTACAGTCGGATGGCATGACATTTTGGCATGGAGAAAACCGTGGCCATTCTTCAGAAACATTTTTATTGGACAAAACATCGACAGGACGTCATCAAGTATATCAGATCCTGCATTGCTTGTGCCATTTCCAAGACAACCATCAAGAAGAGAGGCTTATACACTCCTCTTCCTACTCTTGAGAAGCCTTGGGAATCCATATGAATGGATTACATGTCTGGCCTTTCATCCACCAAGCAAGGAAATGACTCGGTATTTGTGGTCATTAATCAGTTTTCGAAGATGGCCATCCTCACAGCCTGCAAGAAGAATATCACAGCAGAAAGTACTCCCAAGATCTTCTTTGAATGAGTGTGGGTCCATTTTGGGATACCACAGACCATCATCTCCATCCAGGATGACAGGTTCCTTAGCACATTTTGGTCAAATATCTAGTCAATGTTGGACACCAAGATCAGTAAATCCATTGCTTTCCACTCCCAAAGAGATGACCAAACAAAGGTCTTCAATCAGATGATTGTGCACATCCTGTGCATGTACAATTTTTTTTTAGAAAATTCCGTAGCAACTGGAAGTCCTCTAAATGACCAACAACATGAGTGGACAAGGCCCCAACATCAATTGCAGCCCCCACGTCGAAGATTGTTTTTGCATTGTAGGTATGGGAAAGAAATAAATGCAGTTGAAGATTGTGCGTTGATGGTCGACTGACTATGTGTTTGTATGGTGAAGTACTTATGGTTCATTTAGGGTGAAATGAGGAATCCACTGTATCAATTCAATTCTGTAATAGGCATGCCCATTAATGGTTATGTTATTCTAGTCACATTGGCCTTTGCAAGATTGATGTGCAGTAAAAACGAGATGGACGCTGGCATGTTAATCATATTATAATTATAATTATGTATTATCTGTTAATAACTCTGTCAATTCTGGACTATTTAGCTTTTTTTCTTCCACATTTTTCATTACTTCATGAAATGATATTAAAAATAATAAAATTCTAAGAACTATCTAAATCTAACTATCAAAAACTTTTAGATACAATGTAGTTCCTTTTTTTTCTTCCACACATTTTTCATTATTTCATGAAATGATATTAAAATAATAAAGAATATCTCTTTATAAACAACTAGATGCTAAGAACTATCTAAATCTAACTACTAAAAACTTCTAGATACAATGTAGTGTTATTTGACAATATCAATATATGGATACATAGACAATAAATATTCATAAACAACAAATATCTCAAGAAAAAAATTAATAGGAGTAATTATATTATTCCAACCTAGATGGAATATAATTGTACTTACATAGATTTTGAAGTCCATGATTAAATATTTAAAATATGAGCATATTGATCAAGGATAGACACATTATTTCTTTTAAAAGAATGAAACGATGATAAGCTTGTCTAAATCTCCTACTACAAAATATTAAATTTACAAGATAACATGTTCATCCAAATGAGTTTCCTTGTATATATAGGGGATACACAACTATAAAGCAATGATAATAAACTAACAAAACTATGGTTAAAGTAATAATAGAGAAAGTAATAATAACAAATGAGGGTTATGGTTAGGGGCCTAACTTGCTCCTCTCATCTTCCAAAGTCACATTTTTTGTTAGCGGGTTCTTTCACTTAGTGAGGTACTCACTAATTATTACTCATGTCCAAGTTCTTTCACTTAATGAGGTACTCACTCATGATTACTCATGTCTATAGTTTCCCTATACATGTTTCAATGGTTGTTTCACTTTCTATTATAATTTTTCTATTTTCAATATAAATTGGGATCTTGTCATCTACTACTTTCTTTAAAGAAGAAATATAAAAGAAACTCAAATCTATAGCCCATATTACCAATACTAAAAAACACCTTCCAGGGATCTCTTGATGGTCAGAAAAATTCTTCCAACAATAACAAGAGAGGATCTAGCTATGAAAAGTCCCTATCAAACTTACTCTAGTTTAAGGTATCCATCTCGAGTAGTATGTGAGCCCAGTTGCTAGGAACAAATTTGTTTCAATTGGAGACAATAAGAGAATATTTTTTGAATAAATAGTTATTCATAAAACAAGATTTAAGTGTTTTTGTATCCAATAAATATCTATCAAAGAAATCACCAATTCAAAAATAAATTTCATGAAAATAAAGAATACTCATAAAAGTCAACTTACAAAAATCAAAGAGATATAAAACCTTATCTTTGTCATTAACAGATACACAATTTTCCAACCCTTTCATCAAAATAACTTCCTTTTAACCCCCCAAAATTACACATTGTCACATTCAATTTCTATTTTCTTCTATTGTAACAACATTTATTTTCCAATCCACAATCCTTGAAAAAAATCCTATGATTATGTTGATGTTTGTAGCATTGGACAGGTACTTCCCATAGGTCTAAGTCATCCAAATCCTTCTACCTTAGTAATGTATTTTAATTAAAAAAATTATTAAAGTAAAGTGCTTTTGTTAATTAGTTGAGTTTAATTTAATGAAATGTTAAAGTTATTAGCATTAGTGAATTAAATCTTAGCCATTGATCTCAAGTGAGGTGATATTTAATATCAAYTCTCAATCATTTTGGAGATTAGGGTTAGGTCATAACTCAAGATTATAAAACCAAGTCTAGGGTGAAGGARGGRCATAMTTTAWATGATTTTGGAGAGAASCAWGGTCACTCTTAGGAGAAAAGAAGGACTTTTTCTCAAGGGATGAATCACAAAGGACTATGATTCAAGGAGATATTGGATAGGTGAGGAAGAAATTTCATATAGAGATCAACTCATGTCAAAGGAGAAGGGAGAATAGGGTCATCCACAAGAAGATCTGACAAATCGGAGCCATTGCAGCAGGGTGGAGTTGTATGTTCTCCAAAGGTCATTGAGGGTTCATATGTACTCAAGATACAGTGCAGGAAAGTGTGTATGTATATGAGCTACAATAAGCCAGGGAACACAAAAGTTTTAGAATGTGAATGTACAAGGTCATACATCCACAACATAGTTTCTAGGGTTTGCAAGTGCTTTCTATATTTTCCAGTATTTCTATGTGGCCCATTTTTTCAGTGAAGGAGCACCTATAAGCTTTGATATTATTCTAATGATAAGTTGATTTGAAGGGAATAAATCTTTGTGTGTTGTGTGAGATTTGGTTTCTAGTTTTGCTTCCGCTATATTTATTTCCTTTAATTATTCCAGTCAATGTATTTTTCTTTGTGAGTCACAAATATAATTTACAACAAGAAAATCACTAGTAAACAATTTATCTAGGTGTTGGGATTACAAAATCAACATTGTATTAGAGCTTTCACTCTAAGAGGGAGATCAAATTTAGATACATAGTACTTTATGAAAGTAGATCTATTAGATCTTGTTTGTAGCAGTGGTTATTTAAAGGACCAAACATAGATCCACAACAATTTTTAGCATATATGTCATATCTACAAGGAGATATTTGCATATCTATAAACCAACAGTCAAAAATCGAAGGAAGGATTTTTGGGGAATAATCATATAGAAGAAGAACTTTTTTTTGCAAGTGAGTTGGGTTGTACATGTATTTCGGTAAGAAAGAGAACATACATACACACACAGTAGCAGCTCAGGGAAGATACATACGCGCACAATAGAGTGCTCAGGGAGTGTACATACATACAATAAAGTGGATAAATGCACATACATACACTCTTTACAGTGTAGTGTTAGGACCTCACAATGCACCTTTTTGCCCATACTTTTTGCCATTATTATACCCTTCATCACTTGTATTTAGACTCATAATATCACTTCATCTGATCATTCCAAGGTATACAACACCCTTTCTCATTACTATATGCTTAATCTGTTTTGCATAATATTTTTACATTACTTTTGTACTTAACCATCGACTAGACTGCAGACTAGCATTCAAAGCCTGTTGCTGAAACACAGCCCAGGACGCAAATGCTGAAACACGAAGCCATTACACAGTTTGACGTCCCTGCGGCTGACGCAGATGCTGAAACACAGAGCTGCTACACAGACCGAGGCCTTGTGGTTGAAACACAGTCCGAGACCCCTGGTGCTGCAACACAGAACTGTCATACAGTCCAGAGTCACAGAGGCCGAGACACAGAGTTGCTACAAAGACTAGAGCTGCAGATGCTGAAACACAGAAGAGACCACCAGAACCAACGATGCTGAAACACAAGTCGTTACAGTTAGTGGTCAAAGCCGACACAGTCAAGAGCGCAATTCATGTGGCTGAAACAACCCATGAATTGCGATGCTGAAACAGCATCAGCAGCAATGAGATGAAGCTGTTACAGCAGCCGTAACGGCAATACCTCGTTCAGCTCCTGTATTATCATTCGGTTGCATGAGAATAGGACACCCTATGCTGATTTAGAAAGAAGATCCAATTAAATTATACATTGTAATTTTTAGATATTGCATCGAGGAGATTCCCTCTTTAAAAGACAAGGGAATTCTTCATTCGGGCATCCAAGTTTTATATGTATTGAAGAACTCCAGAGAAGCGGGACGTATTATGTACTTCCAATTTGTAATGTGATATTTCGACAGATGAATATAAGACTGCTTTGATTATCCTCCTGTAGCTTTTCGTTTAGGGGAATCTTGTGAGAAGGGAGGGCCCACCTTCTTCACAAGATTCACCCATTAGTTAGAAGTGTGATATTATAATTTATGTTTGTGCTTTGTTTAACTATTATTTTCTGAAACATTGTTTTTATGGATTCCGCTTTGCTGAAACACTACTGACTCTATCTTAGTCATTTAATGGAATTTGTCATTCTTTTTATCAGAAATCTCATGTGACGTTTTGTGAGGTTAGCAGAGATTTGGTTTAATGGTTCCTGCTCAGACAGGAAGGAATCACAACGCCTTGTCCTCTGTAGATTTCATTTCCTATTGCAAGTGTACTAGCCAGAGATTTGGTTAAAGTGTTCCTGCTCAGATAGAAAGGGACTACAACACCTTATCTTCTGTAGATTTCCTTTGCCTTTGCAAGTGTGCTAGCCAGAGATTTGGTTAAAGTGTTCCTGCTCAGATAGAAATGGACTACAACACCTTGTCTTCTATAGGTTTCATTTACCTCTGGAAGTGTGTTAGTCAGGGATTGGATTAAGGGTTCTTACTTAGAAAGGAAAGAACCAAAACATCCTGTTCTCTGTAGACTTTCCTTGGTGTTAGCCAGAAATTGGGTTAGAGATCCCTGCTCAGAAAGAAAGGAATCAGACTGCCCTTTTCTCTGTAGACCTCAACCCTCACAAGTGTGCTAAAACAGAAGTAAGGCTCAAGGCTCCTGCTTAGATAGAAAGGAACTAAGTGATTTGTTTTCTGTTAGATAGAGTTAATTGTTTTCTACATTACTATTTTCATGAAAGAGTGTTAATACTGGGTCTATGTTTGAGAGCAAGGGTCATGTTCTCTGATTGCAGAATAGTTGTTCTTTCCCATTGCAGTGTTATTTTTAATGTAATCCAAGATTCTTAGATCGAATTTTAAGAATTGCAATAGGGGAATTACTTTCCTGTAATTTGATTCAGAGCTTCAGTTCATTCAAGCAAGTATAAATAGTGTGAATTTCTTTACTACAACACTAAGTGCTTTTGGAATTGAGCATATATAGTGCGTGGTTATCTTTGAAACAAAAGACTTCCCTAGGTTGATAATTTATGTTTCACTTGGTTGTTTAAAATTAATTAAGCAATTATAGTGACCAACATTTTGGCGTCGTTGTCGGGGAAGATAGCTATAGATTTCAGAAGCATTTGTGATTTTCTTTTCTTTAGATAAAAAGAATGCATGAAAGACCCCAAAAAACCCAAGGATACTAACCCTACAGGTGGCAAAGGAAAAGGAAAAGGAGGAAGAAAGACTTTCATTGACGACATTGCATCCAAGTCTGAATTTGCTGCTCAATGACCAAATCTTCAAAAGAATTCCCAGCCTTCATTTCGAGCAATTTTTGGAACATGGAAAGAAGTTTGGAGTCCGGAGATAGTCCAAAAGCCAGTAGGAGACATTGAGGACAAAGCAAGTGTAGCAGGGGAGCAGACAGAAGAAAATATGGATGAGTTTAATGAGCGATTGCATCAAGAGCAGGTAGATCCTGAAGGAGAGGTAAAAGATGAAAATTCTTTTTCTAC
>JZKD02S1081223.1:472086-507913 GCA_000966675.3 Picea glauca | reverse complement strand
CCTCACAAGTGTGCTAAAACAGAAGTAAGGCTCAAGGCTCCTGCTTAGACAGAAAGGAACTAAGTGCTTTGTTTTCTGTTAGATAGAGTTAATTGTTTTCTGCATTACTGTTTTCATGAAAGAGTGTTAACATTGGGTCTCTGTTTGAGAGTAAGGGTCCTGTTCTCTGATTGCAGAATAGTTGTTCTTTCCCATTGCAGTGTTATTTTTAATGTAATCCAGGATTCTTAGATCGAATTTTAAGAATTGCAATAGGGGAATTACTTTCCTGTAATTTGATTTAGAGATTCAGTTCATTCAAGCAAGTATAAATAGTGTGAATTTCTTTACTACAACACTAAGTGCTTTTGGAATTGAGCATATATAGTGCGTGGCTATCTTTGAAACAAAAGACTTCCATGGGTTGATAATTTATGTTTCACTTGGTTGTTTAAAATTAATTAACCAATTATAGTGACCAACATGTAGTAGGGCACATTTAGATGAGTTGCACAAGTTAGCTAGGGCACTTACAAGTCCGTATAGGGGTAGTTTTAACATAAGGCTAATTCCATAATAGACTATCAGTTGTAAGGGATGGAAACAACACGTTTGAGAGTTGAAGACAGATTGGATGGAGCATTCAACTTCCTATCTTGGAAAGTAAGAGTTATTTTATTTTTGAAGGAAACTTATCTTTAGGAGATTGTTGAAAAAACATTTCCTTCACCGACATATCCATAAGCATTGGCATCTCATGAGAAGAAGCAAATTAGAGTTGTGTGGTTGATATTGAATGTAGTAAAGGATAATTTGATTTATCACTTATTCGAGAAGAAGATGGCCAAGGAAATGTTTGATGCTCTAGTAAGTTTATTCCAGAGAAATGATTTGAACATGAAGATGATCTTGAAATATAAACTCAGATTAGTAAAAATGTCTAGATCTGACAACGTTACCAACTAATTCATGATGATCACTCACGTATGTTATCATCTTGCAGCTATTGGGGAGAAAGTGGATGATTTAGAACTTTTAAATGTGGCATTGAATTGTTTCCCAAAGTCTTGGGATCCATTTGTCAAGGGAGTCTATGATCTGAAGAATCTTCCATATTGGCAAAGGATTTGGGATGATTGCATCTAGGAAGAGAATGAAGAGGAGTACACATCTAAGAAGAAATAAGATGGATAAGAGAATCTGTCTATGTTCAATCAAGAAAAGACGAGAAACAAAAAAGGCTCCAAGGGTGACTATGAAGGGGAAACCTCACAATCAAGGAAGAAGGACTTGGGTAAAATCAAGTGCTTCATGTGCCACAAGACTGAGCATTATGCATCATAGTGTCTAGTGAAGAATAAGGAGAAAGAAAATCCATAGATAACATCATCAATAAAGACACAACTAGATGATTTTGCAACAAAGTTTGAGAAGGACTTATCAATGCTTGCCTTCCCCTCTACCAACACCAACATAAGGATTGCTTGGTACTTCAATAGTGGAGTATCTCATATGATAGAAGCACGAGATATATTGAATAGTCTGATGGGGAAGGATGTAAGGACCTATGTGGACCTTAGTGATGATTCCAAATATGCATCATGTTTAAGTCAGAGTCAGGTAGTTCATTTGAGGCAGGGGATCTTCTTTATATACTAAAACTGAAGAAGAATTTTCTCTCAAATTTAGTTATGGAGGACATGGGTTTTTTTCATCATGTTAAAGAAAGGGAAAGTACTCATATGTCTAGAGGGAGATAGCCCTGACATAGCAGTAAGAATTGGGGTCAGAGAGGAAAATTTATACATGTTACAGGGAAAGCATCTTTTTAGGTCCAGGGGGATATTGGATGGACCAATGTCAGTGACAGAGGATGAGGAGTATGAGGATTTGAAGGAAGAACAATATTCAGAGACTTCTAGTTCATGGAGTCAAACTTTTGTTGGGGAGGAGGAGTTAGCCCCTTCCAATTCCTTCAGAAGACCCGTTTGGTTTAAAATTCCATTTATGGATGCTTAGGAGTATGTTTAGGCTCCTACGATCACATTCAAAGAGAGTAGGACTTCAAAGAAGGTTATGAACTTCATGGCACTAATGAGTAACAACATTGAAGAGGTAGTAGACTAGTGGGTACAACAAGACTCCTTGGTGTAGGATGATGTGTGTGGCATTGTGTTAGGACCTGAGTAGAAACCGGTTCCAAGTGTCTCTTCAAGAAGTACCTTCCTCTCTAAGAGGGAATGCTGATGTTTGTAGAAATGAATAGGTACTTCCACATAGCTCTAACTTAATAAACATGTCAAAGTTTTCCAAATCCTTCTACCTTAGTAATTTATTATAATTAATATAATTATTGAAGTAAAGTGATTTATTATTTGTTGCAAGTTATTGTTGCTATTGTATTTATGAAAACAAATTATTTAATCTTGCAAAGACCTCACACATAAACATTTAAAAGAAGAATCATAAAATTGACACATAATTTATCTTGCATATTTTAAAACATTGAGCAAGGTCCTGTAAAGTTTTATTTTTATGAAGTAGAGGGTGCTTGCATAGCATAACAAGTCAACCCACTATTTTCAGATCAGTTGGAATAGGTGGGCATGCACTATTATCCACTTGGGTGTTGTGTAGGGATTCAAGATAGCTCGAGAAGTGAATAAACCACAATTATAAATAAATTTCCCCATTATAGAGAAACGTGTTGAACTGAAAACTGTCAAAATGAGCTTGTTGTAATTTGGAACAGGTGGGTGGCCACCAATATCCACCTGGATTATCAAACCCATAGCTTCTTGTTGCCAAACATTCATGGAAAACTTGATGGAAAGAATTAAGAATAAATAAATTTGAGGAAGAAAGTTAAGAAGTCTAATTCACAAACTCTTGGAAAGCCAAAAATGCTTCTTGCAAACTCTCCATCGTTGCAAAATCTCCTGACTATCAACCCTTTAAATATGCTTCTTTTCTCTTTTATAATATTCTCTTCATCTTCTTGAAGATTATTTAGGGTTAGGGTTAGGGTTTTATTTTCCCCTTTGTAAATGTGAACTTATATATTTGTGCCATTAAATGGGACCCACTTTAGAAGCTCAAAAACTTGTTTGAATAAATGCTTTTCCAAAACTAATTAGCTTCCAAGATAGAAAATAGTCTCTACTATAATTTGATTTTTAGGGAATTATAGTTATGATTCTATCCATGGAAACCAATTCCAAAGTTTTCTTCATGTATCTATATTTCCTACGAGCTCTCGTTTACTCCATTTGTACATCAATATCATTATGGCCTCTAGAAGATAGACAATCAATAACCATTGATTTATTCCTCACATGAATTCTCAACTCTTGATTTGATAATTCCCCCCATTTATCCCATATGCATTGGGGAATTGATCCAAGTAGATATTGGTGGTCAACTACATGTTCCACTAATTATGAATTGTTCCACATCTTGGTAGTTTTTCTATAGTTTTTCAAGTCCCAAACTTTTGGCATTGTTTTGAGGCTCTAAATGACCTTTTTTAGGTGCGACAGTGCTTAGCATGTAGCCAAAGGTAGATGCTAGGATATTCATAATGTTTTCTTCTCGGCTAGAATGTAACAACCCTAGTTCAATACATGCTTAGGGATTATTAAGAAAAATTAATTAGGTAATTAATTGTCCTAACATGGTTTTACTTAAACAAAGATTGACATAATAATATTAATTAAATATTTATTAATTAATTAATTGTTATAACTTATGATTAATTAATTAATTAATTAATTAAATTAATTACCTATCACATTGAATGACCAGGGTAATAAATTTAAAAGGGTTAATAATTTTAATTTGTTTAATTAAATGATTTACATATGTGGGAGGGGATAAGACATTAAATATGAGGATAGGATATTAATAAGGGGATAAGACATTAAATAAAGAGATAAGATAATAATGAAGGGATAAGATATTAATGAGAGGGAAGAGAGTCGGTGGAGGGGATATGACAGGAGGAGTCTTATGAGGAGGAAGGAGGGATTATTGGGAGAGGAAGCATTTTGGAGAGGGGAGAGAGTTCTAGTTTGGGGGGGTTTTTTTGGATTTTATGGTTCTGAGTTGGAGTTCTGCAGTCTGGGAGGATCATTATGAGGGTCACCGGTTTGCTGGGGATTTTGAGCACGGGGGCCGAGATATCCATATGGTATCCTGGAGATAGGAAGTCGGACATGATGCTCCTAGATGGTAGGGAGGAAACATGGTTTGTGCAGAGTTGGTCAATGCATCAACAGTAACAAAGAAACGGGCTGGACAACCGGGTCAGTGGAGAAATTAGCATCAGGAAGAGGTAAATTTGTATTATTCTGTGAAGTAATTTTTGTTCTGTTATGAAATTGTTGTTCATTGATTAATTTAACATGCGTATATGCTGAATTAAAATAAATTACTGAGTTTTCTGCAATCAAGTAGAAGTCATTGTTTCAGTTTATGAAATTAATAGACTTAAATTAATACGGTCACTACACATGGTATCAGAGCTTCAGTTTGAAGCACTGGAGCCTTAAGGGCCTACCTACCTGCCTACCCAACTTAGAAATGGAATTGTACCCACCCATAAATTAGATAAAATTAGATAAATCTGGGCCTGAGGGCCAAGTTCCAACTCCAAGTTCCAACGGCACCTCCACCTAACCTGCAAGCCAAGTATACATTTTGATTTTAGTATATACACAAATCTATATATATAATATATAAACAATATGCCTGGAAAATGAAATTGGTTTAATATTATATGTATTTAAACTGTTAAAAAAATTTTGGTACTTGGCTCAATTAAACAAACAATATATATGTATATAAAAAAATAAAAAAAAGAGTATAAACCACATTACTAAAAGAAAAAAAATAAAAATAATGGGCATATAGAATGATTAGGAGGATATGTTTTAGCTCATCAAAGTGAACTCAGATACATAATCCCTCACTATGCCTATTACAACAATAATCTTTAACATTATGCTTTTAAGATATGAACAAAAATATCGCAGTATTCTTCATTCTCTTTCATGTACAATCTTAAAGAAGAAATGACTTAAATGACTTATTCTTCCCTGTTCATCTTCATTCCTAATTCCTATCTGTCTCTGTATCCTATTTGAATTCCTATCTTTCTCTTTATCCTATCTTAATGTTAATAACTAATTACTAATATCTTAATAACTAATTACTACTAATATCATAAAGGCATTCCTAATCTAATAAAGAAGACATAGTTATAGATGGAGGAGAACACACTATGACATAATTACATTTGTAACTATTATACCTACAAAACTGAAACATCAAATCTGAAATAAACTTTAATCTTTTTATCTATTTTTTTTATTATTTCTCTACAAAAAAAAATCAAATAAGAAATATCAGAGAATATTGTTTAAGTGAATCTTACCATTATTTCAATTGCAAATGCATGATAGAATTGGCCTAGTGGAAAACTGCGAAATTCAAGAATCCAGGCACAACATGTATCCATAGAACACAATCAATCGATTTCAAATTCATGTGGCAGCGCACCAATATTCTCAGAGATAGAGAAAACCCAACTTCTGTATAAGTTGCACCATGCTGTAAGAAAGTGAATGCCACCAACAGAGTTTAGTTCAGTCATTTAAAGTAGACTGGACCCATGCTAAATGAAAGAGAAGGCCACTGTAAAGAGTTGTGTGTGCACACAAGTGATGTAAGTCTAAACCATAAAAAAACTCCGAGTCCACATGTTAAAGAACAAGTCAACACATAAGTTACCATAGCCCCCCACAAACACCAAGCCTCTTCATTCAACATGTCTCTACAATCGCAGATCGACAGCCAAACATCGAGCACCCAAATTGAGGAAGAGACCACAAGGGCCATTGATTTTGCACAACATGTCTCTACAATCGCAGAACCATAGCCGAACATCTTGAAGCACGCATCTGTGACCTGGCTGGTTTCTACATCCACTACAGCTAAGTGTATATTATCCAGAGCTTAGATCCTTCCAAAAGAGAGGGTTGATTAGTGTTGAACCCATGACCTTCGCATAACTGTCCACCCATATATTATTATTATTATAACCTTCTAAAAGAGCAGGGTAATATAACACAACCTCTCTTATGTCTTCCAGCCCACGCACAGCCTCCCAGGCTTAACCAGGAGACCAGAATAGCACCGAGCTAACACCGGGTCTGGAACAAGGGCGCATCATCTCTTTTGAGGGTTTGAACACCGAATCCTACATATCAATCTCTGACCAAATATCATAATCATGGAAATTCAAAACATATCTGAGCACCATTTAGCTTGCCAATACAGGCATTCGAGACCTGCCAAAAGTGCAATTGTTCTACAAATCACAGATTTCATTTGCTCATGAAAATGTGCCAACAACCCTCGATCGAATTTGAGCCGAAATAACAGCAGAAAAGAGAAGCTCGACTGCAGGCTTGGCAATTAAGCACCCAAACACAACACAAAGCATCAGAACATTAAATGAGGGAGGATCCCATATGGGGAAACCACTATACACTATGCATGGAAATTTTTTTTGTGCAAAATCTACACATAAACCATACAATCCAACGCCCAAGTGAAAAGTTATCCAGAAGGCTTAGCTCTTGCTCCAGCTACATGCATCCATAATACACGTTAGGAAACAATATACAAGCCATCACCAAACACAAATAGGTAGCCTGAGGAACACTTCGTCTAAACAATAACATACAACCACGAGCTAAGGCTGTGTCTCACTTCACCTCATCACTGCCCGCTCACATAGCCGCATGCTACAGCCGAGTTAAAACAAAAACAAAAAAACCAAAAACAAAATATGTAGAGTTAACCAAAGAATATGAAATCTCCAATGCATAATACTCACAAGCCACGATTAGAGCAACACCAGCGCCGAGAGCAGAGGGATAGAGCAGAATGGCCAGGTGGCAGAGGAAAGAGGCGGAAGAGAAGGATGTGTTTAGGGTTTGAAGAGCTAGGTGTAGGATTTTGGAGGGATAAGAGAGCACGTGGGCCTCATGTGAGGCCCATGATTGTTTGAAATTAAATATTTCTTATTGGTATTAGATTTAAGTAAAAAAAAATTGTTTGAATTTTTTTTTTTTTATTCTATTTTTATTATTAAGCATATATTTTAAACCTTTATTTTTATCCTAATTTTTTAAAACATAATATATATGGTATAATAATTATATATTAAATATGTTTATCCTTTTAACCTGATTTTATATATATATAATTGAAATAATATAATAATAAAAAAAATATAATATTAATAAATAAAGTTAAAAAAAAATTAAAATGTTAGCGAGTCCATGGGTTTTGAACCCAAGACCCCCCCACCAAGCAAAGCATCTTAAGAAGAGCACTAACACCAATGCACCCTCATAAGTCTTTACAAATAAATTCTTATACTTAATAGATTAATGGTAACACTGTATGATTAGAGTGGTATCATTATTAGGAAGATACAATATGAATATTAAGACTAACTGGCTTATTACCTGACCTATTGATCCAAAGCCAGCTAACCGAGTTGAATCATAACTAGTGAATGCACCAAAAATCGAAGTAAAGGCTTATTTAGTGTTGTTGATCTTTGTATCCCAAAGTATGATCTCCGATTATCAAAGTGCCAAGCTCACGAGACCGTACACACAACTCATTGAGCCAAGCGTCAATCCCCTCCACTCCATTCCACCTGTCAAAGTCAATGCTAAATCTCAATGCATCATTCGACAACGCCAACACTAGGCACCAAGGAAAATCTCACGAGTCAAGCATCGGAGGATATTTAGTTGTAAGCAAAAAGTTAAAAGGACTTAGACTAGGACAAGCAGGAAGGGGGCGGCATACACACTAGGAAAGTAAGGAAGAGGAATTGGCGAGTATGGCACAAGGCTAGCATAGTTATAGGGCAAGGGAACCAATAGTTTTTTTTTTAGGGGGAAGAAATCAAGCTTAGATGCTTAATCCTAATCCTAACCTAGCCAATCCCCTAAAGAGAGTAATGTCTATTTATAGACAAGTAAAGAAAACTTACACCTAACCCTGTTTCTAGTTTGAGTAGCACCAATTTGAAACGTCCTTGAACTCACCCTGACAACTTTGGTTGATGTAGGTTAATCATATAAGATGGTCAGGACTCGAGGGAATTGAGGCAGGGGAGCGTCGTCACAAGCACCGCCAACACCACCAGTGACACCACCACCATCACTCGAACTAGCTCTCATATTGCACTCGTTGGAGGCCATTAATGAGACTTTAAAGGGACGACAACCAGCAGGGAATGAAGTGGAACCCCCACCATCTAGAACGGGTAATCCAGAAGCATCAAGGGATTCAGGGGGAGGACCTCCACCTGAAGACATTACACGAGAATTGCAGAAGATCAAACTTCTGGAGTTTGCCGGGGGTTGGGCCAGTGAACGCATGGAAGCATGGTTGGAAGGCATGGCAAGGTGTTTTTCCTTAAGGGACTATGCGTCCAACTCAAAGGCAAAGATTACAATTTTTAAGTTAAGAGACAATGCCTTGAACTAGTGGGGCAACCTGGAAAGACAATTGCACCTTACCTCAAAAACAATATCTTGGGAACTTTTCGAGGAGAGGTTCTGAAGGAAATATCTGCCAGCGTATTACGAGGAACAACAGGTAGGGGCATTTCATGCCTTAGTACAGGGAAACAGAACTGTAGAAGAATATGAGATCCGATTTATGGAATTGGTCAAATATGTTTCGTATATGGATAATGACCAATGATAGGTAGAGCGCTTCATCTATGGATTGAACCCTAAGATAAGATCTATGGTGCAGATGTGGAAACTGTCTTCAGTAGCGGAAGTGATGGAAAATGCGCGTTATGCAGAGGAACACATGAACTTAACCGGGGGTACAAGACTGACATTTTCGCATCATCCTAGATTCATAGGGAAGGCCCCAAGGACATTTCCCATGGGAGGGGGATCAAGGCCACCACCATATGGTAACAGAGTCACACCAAGGATAGTATCCGTAGGGATTTCAATGGCAGTGAGTGCAACATCTCATTCATCACCAATGATGTAGATAGGTCCACAACCATCTCAGGGAGCAACTAGTAGGGGCAGGGGTTCCAGGGGAAGGAACTCATTTCAGAGACAATCACATAACAGTGCATAGGTTCAATCTTGTGTTACCTATTGGAGGTGTGGAGGACCCCATTACTAGCATGACTGCCCAGAGTTACAATCAGGGTTTGTGCATAAAGAAGGAAAGGCCCCGATGGGGAGAGCAAGTAGAAGCCACCAGATTTATGCAGTGGTTAATAATCGCCAAGCCGAACATCAATCCATGGTGGTAGATTCATCGGGTATGCTAAATCATATCAATGTTAAGATTTTATTTGATTCTAGTGTGACAGATAGTTTAATTTCACCATCTACATTAGAAAAGAGTGGGTTGGTAGCCTACGAGCACAATGACTTTAAACAAGTCGAGATGGCTTCGGGGGAAAAACAAGCAGTAGGACCTAGTTTTGATAATTGTATAGTAGACCTGGGAGTGTGTACTACCAGGTTGAAGGTATACGTCACTACTGTCAGGGCATATGACCTAATCATTGGAATGGATTGGTTAGCATCTCACTGAGCTTTGGTAGATTGTTTTGCAAAGAGGGTTCTTTGTGTCAACAATGAGGGAAGCCCAGTAGAGATCCAGGGTGTACGGAGAAAAGTGTCATTATTCTTTATATCAATTATGAAGGTTAAGTGATGCTTGAGGCAAGGGTGTCAAATTTATGTAGTGGAAGAAGTGAATGAAAGGAAGGGACCCTCATTGGATCAGTACTCGGTATTGTCAGAATTTAAGGATGTTTTTTCGAACGAGTTACCAGGATTACCTCCAAAGAGGGAGCTTGATTTTACTATTGAGCTAAAACCTGGTGTAGAACCAATCTCCAAGACTTCGTATCGGATGACAGCGCCAGAACTTTGTGAATTGCAAATGCAGTTGAAAGATTTACTGGACTTAGGGCTAATAAGGCCCAGTGTCTCACCTTGGGGCGCACCAGTAATTTTTGTAAAGAAGAAGGATGGATCCTTACGACTGTTTATAGACTACAGGGACTTGAACTGTGCTACAGTGAAAAATAGGTACCCAATGTCATGAATAGATGACCTCTTCGATCAGATGAAAGGAGAAATGGTATTCTCAAAGATCGATTTGCGATCAGGGTATCATCAATTAAGGATTAAGGAAGGCGATATCCAAAAAAATACCTTTCGAACTCGGTTTGGACATTACGAGTTTGTCATAGTACCTTTCGGATTGACCAATGCACCAGTAGTATTCATGAGCCTCATGAACGACGTATTCTGGAAGTACTTAGATCGTTTTGTAGAAGTCTTTCTAGATGACATCCTCATCTATTCCAAGAACAAAAGAGAACATGAGGAACACTTACGAGTAGTGTTATCCTGCCTTAGAGAGAACAAATTGTATGGGAAGTTGTCGAAGTGTTCCTTCTTCCAGAAAGAGATTCACTATTTAGGTCATATCATTTACGGCGAAGGAATCTTTGTGGACCCAGAAAAGGTAAAGGCCATTATGGAGTGGCCAGTGCCGAAAAATGTTCATGAGGTGAGAATCTTCATGGGGCTAGCAGGTTATTATCAAAGATTTGTAGAGGGATTCTCCAAAATAGCGAAACCCATCACCACCTTGCAGCGCAAGGGAGTTAGGTATGAATGGACAGAAGAGTGTGATAGTGCATTCATTGAGCTTAAGAGGTTACTAACTAGTGCACCAATTCTACAAGTGTCAGATATGGAAAAGGACTTTATGGTCTACACGGATGCCTCAAAACAAGGGTTGGGGGCTATGCTAATGCAGGATGGAGGAGTGATAGCTTATGTGTCTAGGAAGTTGAAGAAGCACAAAGAGCTATACGCCACTGATGATTTAGAGTTGGCAGCTGTAATTCTAGCCTTGAAACTTTGGAGGCACTATCTTGTGGGGTAAAACTTTGAGCTTAAAATTAACCATAAAAGTTTAAAACATCTCTTCACTCAAAGAGATCTGAATGCCAGGCAAAGGAAATGGAGTGAGTTTATGAGTGAGTACGATTTTGGTATTTCATACATCAAGAGAAATGAAAATGTGGTCGTAGATGCCTTGAGTAGGAGACCGTGTATCTTCTCCTTGGTAACCTTAAAGGTCAATATGAGGGAACATGTGTTGACACAAATCCAAGGAGACAGTTGGTATTTAAAGGTTACTTCAAACCTCCAGAGTGGGAGGCAGTTAGATCCAAAGTATGAAGGATATAGTCTGGAAGTAGATGAACTGTTAAGATATCGAGGAAGGATGTACATCCCTGAGAATGGGGATATTCGAAGAATCATACTGAAGGAAGCCCATAGAGCACTTTATTGTGCGCATCTGGGTGTGAAGAAGATGTACACAGATATAAGCATCTGGGTAGGCATGAAGCACGATGTAGTCCATTGCGTCACCAAGTGCCTAGAATGTCAACAAGTGAAAGCTGACCACCATCATCCGGCAAGCCTCCTACAACCACATGATGTTCCTATGTCCAAGTGGGAAGTCATCTCTATGGATTTTGTTGTGGGGTTTCCGCTCACATCTCATAGACACAATGTCACTCTTGTGATAGTGGATAAGTTTACCAAGAGTGCTCATTTTATTCCGGTTAGAGACACTTACGATGTCACTGATGTGACACGTGTGTTTGTAAGCGAGGTTATCCATTTGCATGGGATACCTAAGAAGATCATTTCAGATAGGGACTCCAGATTGACTTCTAGGTTTTGGACAAGTTTGCAGTTAACATTAGGGACTTAGTTGAAATTAAGCATAGCTTATCATCCTAAAATAGATGGGCAAATTGAGAGAGTAAATCAAGTCATGGAAGACATGCTAAGGATGTATGTCATGGATAATCAAACCCACTGGCAGAAGTACCTACCTTTGGTAGAGTTTGCCTACAATAATTGTTTTCATAGCTCCATCAGAATGCCGCCCTACGAAGCTTTGTATGGAAGGCCATGCAGAACGCCATTGAGTTGGGACAGACTAGAAGACCGAGTAATATTTGGGCCATAATTGATTCAAGAGATGGAGGAACAGGTGATTCAGATTAGGTAGAGACGAAAGGAAGTAGAGGATAGGCAGAAAAGTTATGCAGATGCACACAGGACTGATCGAAGTTATGAAGTGGTAGACCAGGTTTTCATTCATATTAGGCCTAATAAGAGTACCATACGGTTTGGGAAGGGGAAAAAGTTGTCACCTCTATTTATAGGACCATTCAGAATCCAAGAGAAAATTGGACCCATTGCCTATCATCTCGTACTACCACCCCACTTGCATAAAACTCATAATGTATTTCATGTATCTATTTTACGTCATTATGTTGCTGATGAATCACATAAACTAAATTGGAAGGAATTGCAGGTATCAGACGTGGGAACTCTCACAGTAGAACCATTACGCATATTGGACTGTAGAGTCCGACAACTCAGGAACCGTCTGGTAGACCAAGTTAAGGTCCAATGGGACAAGTATAGTCCAGGATCTACTACTTGGGAAGATTCCGAGACATTACGACGAGACTATCCCTCACTTTTTTGACCACCTCGAAAATATGTTTCTCGAAGGTGGGGTGTATGTAACACCACCTTTTGACTTAGACAGCCAGGATTACCTGAGGCCTATATACTTTATTTTCTAGTCATAGTGAAACTATAAAGTGATACACTTAAACTTTAAAATGTATAAACTTTTATGAATGTTTAAATGTTATTGATGATGATGTATATAACGCAATCTTCCATGTGAATGTAGGTTTTATGAATGTTAAATATTATGGATGATGATGTATGTAATGCGATCTACTATGAGAATGTAAATTTTATGAATGTTTAAATGTTATTGATGATGATGTATAGGATGCAACATATTGTGAAAATGTGAATTTAATGAATGTTTAAATGCTATTAGAATGATGTTGGATATGATGCAATCTGTTTTGGTAAATGATAATCTTATGAATGGGTGTCGAAATTGAATTATGGGACATGATAAGATCTATTTCTAATTGGAAAAATTTGATGTTAAGTTGTTGGTACAAGGATACCAAATTGAAATAATGATTGTATGCAATTACATGATGATAATACATAGAAATGTATGAGTTTGTGTTACAGACTAATATGCAAGTTATGGGATATGAAATAGCCAAGGGATAATGATGATGAAAGTGGATACCATGACCACTAACCTAGAAACATTACGGTATGAATATTGTATGTGAAATTATATTGGTTTGGATGCATTGCTATGATATGTGGACCAGCGCATGATTTTAGGTGATGACACTGCCCAAAACTGAATAAACGATGACAAAACCCCCAGCAACATGGTGCCACTGTATATTGCATTGTAGGGTGTGGACACTAGTTATGATTAGGAGGGGTGGAGGCATTTCCCACCGTGTATCCTCCGAAACCTGAATTCATGGGAGGATGGTGTTAGTTCATGCTCCCCAAGATGTGTGATGATGACTTTTAGTTTCCTGCTAGGGAATCTTCATCGAGATAGTGACACTTCCTCTTACGGGTTCTATTTGCAGTTAGGTCAATATAGTTGACGCTCCAAGATAGTCTAGCAGAGGAAGAATAGGAACGGAGATGGAAGTAAGTTAGGGAGGAAGGATGAGTAGAAATAGTTGAGAAAGTATAGAGATTTGTCTTATGGTGGAATTTAATGTTTTCCCCTCTTAAAAAAAAAATGTGTATATATGAATATTCATAATTTCGTAACTAAACCACAATTGTCTAAATAAAATTGTTGACCCAGATAATTGTAATTAATGGATTTCTCAAACAATTGATTGGTTGTGTCTTTTATAAAAGATTGGTCTTGTTGATTGGATTGGATGCATACATAAATTACTAAAGGGTGATAGTTATTGATTATTAGTACATGCACGAGACTTGTATGTACTAGCTACACATGCATTTCCTGTACATATATACTAGTATGTATGAGTTTTCTTGACTTACGTACTGATAATGTCGATTACTTGTTATGAATGTGCGAACCATGTTCTTGTCCTTTGTACCATAAGATATCTTAACTTCGGAATGAATTTTCCTGAAGGGTGGGTGTATGTAACAACCCTAGTTGAATATATGCTTAGGGATTATCAAGCAAAATTAATTAGGTAATTAATTGTCCTAACATGGTTTTACTTAAACAAAGATTGGTATAATAGTATTAATTAAATATTTATTAATTAATTAATTCTTATAACTTATGATTAATTAATTAATTAATTAATTAAATTAATTACCTATCACATTGAATGACCAGGGTAATAAATTTAAAAGGGTTAATAATTTTAATTTGTTTAATTAAATGATTTAGGTATGTGGGAGGGGATAAGACATTAAATATGAGGATATGATATTAATAAGGGGATAAGAAATTAAATAAAGAGATAAGATAATAATGAAGGGATAAGATATTAATGAGCGGGAAGAGAGTCAGTGGAGGGGATATGACAGGAGGAGTCTTACGAGGAGGAAGGAGGCATTATTGGGAGAGGAAGCATTTTGGGGAGGGGAGAGAGTTCTAGTTTGGGTTTTTTTTTTTCCGACTTTTTAGTTCTGAGTTGGAGTTCTGTAGTCCGGGAGGATCATTATGAGGGGCACCAGTTTGCTGGGGGTTTTGGGCATGGGGGCTGGGATATCCATATGGTATTTTGGAGCTAGCAAGCCAGACAGGCTACTCCTAGCTGGCAGGGAGGAAACACGGTAAGAGATAACTTATTCATTCTTCTCAGATGGATGCACGTAGAAGCCAAATCTCTTCGTAGAGATAACTACCACCATTCGAGCAAGTGTTTCAGTTCTGTAGTTTTATAGTTTCAACCTATTTCATTTATTCAGTAGAAGATATTGTTCACTAGATATCTTTGTTGTTATTGATATCTTTGTGTTTATTGTATTCAGTCTATTAATTAGTTTGATCCGCTCCTAAATCTGGATCAGTGGTATCAGAGCAGTATTCTCTTCATTTATTTTTCTTCGTGCATGTCCCCAACAAGATCTGGGTACAAGAATTTGGTACTCTAACCAATCGATTCGTTGCAAGATCAGTCGCACAGAGCCCGAAAACAACCCATGGGAGATGAAAATAAAGATGATGGAGCAGGAAATCCTTTTAAAATTTTGGTCGAGGAAACCCTTGCATGACAAAGGAAAGAAATGATGGACAACTTTGTGCATATCCTTCGGCAGTTGCCCATAGGAGAAGCATATTCATCAAGCGACCATGCAACCCCCTTCAAGGTACAAGTAAATTTTTATATTCCATTATTTGAAGGACTCATATATGATAGTATTGTAGATAAATGGTTGAATTTGCTTGAATGGTGTTGGTCACTGTAATTGCTTATTAACTAAACAATCAAGTGTTACATAAATTGTCAACCCAGGGAAGTCTGTTTATTTCAAAGGAAATCACACACTATATATGCTCAATCTCAAAAGCAATCTAGAGTTGTAGTAAAAGTACTTTAATCACACCTTGCCTTGAACAAACTGAAGTTCAACTTTGAATTACAGAAAAGCAACCTACCTATTGCAGAGTTCAAAGTTTAAGGAAATAATTATTCAAAGAATCCTAGATTACATTAAGAAACAACAACCTAGGAAAGAAATCTTTCAAGATATTGCCAAAGAAAAGACCAACTATTCTGTAACAGAGAACATGACCCTATTCCCCAAGTAGGAATCTTTAGCACCTGTTTCCGACTATCACACTTTCATGAACTCATTACTAATCAAAATGATTGACACGTACTGAAGGCTAATTATCTCATAATAGAGAACAAGACCCTATTCCCCAAGTAGGAATCTTCATCACATGTCTCTGATTATCACACTTTCATAAATTCATCAAACAGAATTATCAATCAGAATGATTAACAGTTACCCAAGCATGAATTATATGAAAACAATGTAACAATCACTAAAGTAGATTTTCAACAAAACAGAGGTCAGTAAAGTAGAGTTTCAACAAAACAGAATTTAATCAAGGCATGAACAAGAATAATACTAACACACTACAGAACTAATGGGTGAATCTTCTGAAGAAGGTGGGCCCTCCCTTCTCACAAGATTCCCCAGAAATGAAAGGAACTAGGAAGAAATGCTCAAAATAATCTTTTATTCATCTATCAACTGTATCATGTTACAATGTCTAAAGTGAACACGTCCTTCTCTGTAATTCCTTTCTAGCCAAGAAAAAGGATCCTCTCTAATGATGATTTCCCCTTATTTAAAGAGGAGAATCCCAATACAATTTATCATCAAATTACATGTGCACATACGAATCCTATTCTTAGTCGGATCTAATCTTCTATACTGGAATAGGATATCCTGATCTCCCATAACAAAATGCTATTACAATAGTTGGAATGGTGTTGGGTGAGGTGTAGCTATTGCGGCCAGTGTAATAGCTTCTTTATTTATCTTCTTGTTACTATTGTTGTATACTGTTTCAGCATCGCAAATCACAGACTGTTTCAACAACGGGATTTGCGTTCTAACTGTTTCAACAACATGGTATCAAGTAGCAGCAATGGTTAATTTTGGCTTAAGGTGCGGCTATTGTGGCCAGTGTAACAACTCCTTCTTACTGTTGTGTGAATTGTTGTTTCAGCATCGCAGACCACAAACTGTTTCAACAACGGGGTTTGCGTGCTTTTGACTGTTTCAACAACGAGTCTTCAAGCAGCAACAATAATCTACAGTTCGAACTGTTTCAGTACTATATATTTCTGATCGATGGTTAAGTATGATAGTAATGTAAAATTACATATAAAATGAATTAAACATATAGCAAAGAGAAGAGACGTTATATACCTTTGGAAAGATAGGGTAAGGTGGTAATGTAAGCTTTAAATGTGAGTGGAAAAAGGATGTAATGGTAGCAAAAAGTGTGAACAAAAAGGTACATTATAGGGTCCTAACATCCCCCCCAACTAAAAGGTTGCATGTCCTCAGGAAACTTCAATCTAAATCAGAATCTGAATACCGACCCTGAGCATGCAAATTACTTAAGCAGTAGCTGTGGAAAGTGCTGTCTGTTGGAGCTCTGAATCCTTGAACGTGTTGTAGCCTTTCCCAAGCTACCATTTCATCCTTCTTAGGAAACTTATGATGAACTTGATATTTCTCTGCTGGCATCCACAGAATAGGAAAATGGAACTGATAACCTATCAAGCTTTCAGCACATTGTTGAACGCATTTGATGTAGCTAGGTACCCGGGAGATTGTTGTCTCAAGATTGGTAGGACTAAAGGGATTGCGTTCCTGTCTTTTCTCAGAAGATTGTTGCCAAAACATGTTATTTGATTGTAGGGAAATGATCTCTGTGGATTTAATAAACTGTTGACAATCCTGAAGTACTATTGTCTATAGTTACCGAATATATTGAATCATCCCCAGTTTCTTCAAAAACTGATAATACTCTACAACAAAGGTGGCAGTGTTCCGTGGTTCTGGCCGTATCCAGAGGAGGCAATTATCCTCATTATGCTTGGTAGCTAGGAAGTCATTTTTCCATGTAATCTGATTTTTAAGGAAGGAGGTGAGTGCCCGAATGTGGATATCACCAACAAGAGGGTTAAGGTTAAGATGTCGGTTCTCAGGGATGGCCTCATTATGAAGATATACCTCACATAGAAGGTGTTGATCAATAGAAGAGGCTTCTGCAAAGGTTCTAACAAAATTTGTTGGATTTAACACTGCATGGGGTCTACCTTCTTTGATTGATTTAATCTGAAAAAATGTAAGTCGTTCTATGAGGAAAAGAGAGTAATTGGAGGATGGTTTCCTTGCAGCCAACAATTTTTGTGCCAAGTCAAACATCAGGAACAATTTGCCTTTTAACGCCTTATTCTGCTTCTTATGGGCACGATATTCTTAGCGTGTTTGCTCCAAAGCTTCCTAGTTTGAATAGATGTGGTTTAGCCAGAGTAGTCTGTGCTCCTGCAGGCTTTTATCCTGTGTAACAGAAGACTCTTTTCTCCATTTGTCCATTATTGCTTTCTCATCCCATGGTTGATTTTGTGTTTCAGCATCGCAAGTGATAGGCTGAGGTAAGGTCTGAGTGGCTTGTTCCACAAGAGTATGGGTGTTGATCTCGCTAGGGCTGTTACCCATGATTTTGGTCATCATGATGATGTATTGATGATAGTGTACTCAGGCTCTTCATAAGAACTTTCTCCTAAGAAAAGTTACTTTCATCTCTTCCCAGAAAACTCATTTTTGAAGAAGGTTCGTAGGCTGCTAATGTATTTGGGTGCGAGAATGCCTGATTCTCACAAGCTTCCTTAAGCCAGGGTATGAACTTCTCACACTGTGTTGAATAGCTAGGGTGTGAACTCTTCCTAAAGCATGGAAAAAGATGAATTCTCGATGTTTCTAGAAGGGAATCTTCTAGAATGATGGGTTGGCATTTGAATGGTTATCCTTGTACTAGATTCCCTGATATTGTGGGATCATTCTTATCCAAGTAACTAATTCATTCTCTCCTATATATTGAGGGAATTCTGATGGAAAAGGTTAAGCAAGATTCATTGGAGAATTGGTGAAAGAATTGGGTGAAGGACTTAGCCTGAACAACATCTTGGAGACTCTAGCCAGCCTATCAAGAGGATTTGATCTTCTTCATACAAGGATTGAGCAAGTGTGTGTGTTGGAGCTAAGAGCCATCAAAAGGAAGCTTATGACATCAAGGAGATCAGGTTGTAATCTTTACCTTCAATCAATATGATACAGTGGCATGTCCCTTTCCCATAAAGCTATTCTCACTTTATTGTGTAATTCCTTGATCATACACATAGGTTGACTATTGAATATATTGTGCTATCTTCACTTTGGTTGGTTTGTGTTGTCTTGGTCTTGACCTCACGAGAGCACCGAAGCAAAGCAGGAGCAATAGAGACCCTAGGAAGCGATATAAAGGTATGTTACTTGTTCCTTCCTATTAATTAATTCAATGGTCAAAACTTAGGAAAAGAGTCATGTCCTGTCTTGTTTTGTTCTAGATCCAAGTGGATCTAGGGAGATCTGTTAGTGTCCACACCTACCGATTAGTTCGATAACAAAATTGACGACTCCACTGGGGAACAATCCCATTTTCTTTGTGGATTTTGGTGTTTTTCTGTGGCCATTTGCTCTTGTTTTACTTTTCTCCTTTCCTATCAATCTCTGAGTCTTCAGGATATCTTGATAGACCCTCTGGGTCCAGAGGTCTTTTCAAATTTTGTTTCATTTTCCAAAAATTGGACTTGTTTCAGAGGTTCTCGCACTGCACTTCACTATAGCCTGTGAGAATCTATCGAGTTTGCACTCTAGCTTTAGGTTCATTGTGAGGTTCTCGCACTCTGCTAAAGGGCCACCTGTGAGAATCCCTAATTCTCGCACTGTGTAATATTTCCAGCCTACGAACTCATTTTTTCAAAATTTTGGATTTGAGTTTTGGCATCTTCAACTACCCAGATCAGTCTAGGTGCCTCATAAGAGTTTCTTGGACCATTGATTGATGTCTTTCTTGTCTTCGTTTGCATGCATGAATAGTCTTAGGGTTTTAAGGCTCTTCTTGTCACTTTTGTCTTGACTTTCGTTTCTTGACTTTTCTTGGCAACACCATACTCTCTGATTTCAGAATCTGAGTGTGTTTGATTATTTAAGGATTGGTGATCGGTGTAAAGTTGAGTTTTCTTGGTCTTTATCATTTTCTTATTGTTTGAAAGATCATTTTTCTTATGCGATTGAAAAGACCATATTGGTTTGCTTTTTATTTTTGTTTTCATTAAAAGAGTGGATTGGGTTTTTATCATTGCTTGTTCATTGGTTTTTGATTTTCAGTACTCTCGCTATCATAGTGTGGGTCCTTTTTGGAAAGTGAACAAACGTTTTTCTTTCAAAAAATCATTTTCATCTTCGAAAACATTGAAAATCAATTGTTGAAATTATTGAAAAAGACACACTAGAGAATCGTTATTGATGTGTGATTTGTTGCATTTGCATTTTAAAGGAAATTTTGGATTGTAGTTCAAGGTTGATCTGGAAAATTTTCTCTTTCCCTCCCATACATAGGATTCATTGAACGAAAAGTGATACATTTCATTCTCATCCTTGCATTGTTGGGTCAGAGTCATACAACATAAGTTTCACCTCTGTTTCCTTTGAGTAAACAACAACTCTTAATAACACTGTGCAATTGTAAAATTTATCTAGTAACTCTTTTCTAGGGCTCTATTACACCAGCATTTAGCTAGGCTAGCGCTTTGGAGTAGGAAGAGAGATACACTCTCCAAAAGCACAAAACACACAATAGCATCTTGTGTTAGGGAGTGTCAAATTCCATCTGCAACATCTTATCCTGGGAAGCCCTTCTCACACAAGGTTCAAGCACGAGGTTGCATTGATATTGGCAGAGTTACTCACCCTGCTTTGTTGATATTAGTGTAGAGATTGCATGCATTACGGGGATCACTCGGAGGTATACCCACAATGATGAGTGGAAGACTTTTGAGTTGATTTCGGGATTGATACCCTGCCTTTGCATGTGGATCAGACTGTCGAATTTTCCCTCGGGATTTATTGTTGTTGGTGGTGACCTTAGTGGCATATATTTCTAGGTTCTTACACGAGGTGACTATGAAGGGGAAATTCTTCATGGTACCTAGAATTGATGTTGACCAAACTCACTCGAACTCCTTGGAGGGTATACCCATGATTATGTGTGGGAGATTGCACTAGGGTGTAAGTACGCTAATTAGGTCGTTAGCATAACTTTTCCACCCTAGCCCAGCCCCTTCTCGTCTTGTTGTTGTGACGTTGGATTTCATCACCAACTAGTGGCTTTGAAATTAGAAGGTCTTGTTTGCTTGGTGTTGCTTCCTAGATTTTGTTTACTAGTGTGTGTTGTTTGTTTCTCGAAGTTGACCATAGGATTTTCTTTACAAAGTTTGTCACTCATTTACAATAGCTCCTCCACATCATTCATGTAGAATGAAGGGTTTATCTCCAGAGAATCTAGAAGGTTCTCAACCCTTGCCTACCAGTACACCTGAAGGCTCTCCTCGGCAAAGTGAAGTCCCCATCGTCACCACCCCACAAGTGGAACTCATTGAATCTCTAGAACATTTTTGCATTACAAACACTCGAGAGGACTTTTGACTTCACCCTGATTTTGAGAGACGTTTTATGCGAGAAAACTCTTCCGGAGACTTAATTGTTGTGTATTTTGGATCTCCGACTGGACCTGGGGACCGAGATCCTTTTTGGTCTACTGGCATTTTTCGATGGGACCTTTTTGGTCCAGGTTCACCTGTCATTTATGAAATCAACCCACCTATGATTTTCAAAATCTCTAGTACAGAGACAGTACCGGTGACTACCGCTTATCACTTTACCGTCCCTGCTGAAATGGCCCATCTCACAGCTACTTCGAGTGTTCTAACCGGGTTTACTGTGGTTAGTATTGCTCCTATCAACACACCGCAAATGCCCAACGTCATTTCGACACTACCCCCTAGATATCGTGCATTGAATGCTTCCATTCCTACTCCATCCGTCTCTCCTAGTGGCCCTTCTTCTTCTGGGCACTTTCTTCCCGGTTTTGTTCCAACACTCCCTCAATTTCCTTTTTGAGGACCTTATTCATATTCTACTGGCAATCCTAATCCTAGTGTCACTATTCTATCATTCACTCCAACTTATCAGTTTCCAGTTGGTGGAAAATCTCATCAAGGTAGTATAACTCAACCCCTTCTTAGTTGGCAACTTCCAATTGGCACACCACCTTTGATGGGAGGAATGACCCCACCTTATGGGAAAAACATACCTCCATCCTTGGCCTAGTATTGGAATTAGTTGATCCAAAATCCTCCTCAATTGACTGGGGGGCAGCAGTTTCCCACTGCGTCCGTAACACCCACTAGCATGGGCCAACCATATCTAGGTTCGTTCAATCCCATTTGGGGGGCGAATGCTCGAAATCAAGCCCCTGTTCCAGGGTGTCATTTGATGAGCTACTATCCTATCCAACCACCACCTAATATGCCTGGATCTTCACATTATATGCAGACTTCTTATGGTCCTACTGGTTTGCCGACAGGGCTTCCTCCCCAAGGCCACTAGTACCCACAGGTGAATCGACAGTTACCCTTTCTCACCACTTTGGATCTTCCATATTTGTCAAGGATTTTAAATTATCCTATTCGTCACTCTCCCCAATGGACTGTTATACTAGCTAAGATTCCATCGGACATTCCTAAATTCGATGGCAAAGAGGGAGAGGACCCAAATAATCACATTATGACTTTTCACCTATGGTGTTCATCCAACTCGTTGATGGATGACTCTATTCGTTTACATCTTTTTCAATGAACCCTCACAGGTTCTGCTACGAAGTGGTATATCAAATTGCCCCGAGGTTTCTTCTCTGACTTCAACACCCTAGCTATGGATTTCCTTATGCATTACCAGTTGTCAATCCGTTATGATACCGGGATCGAGATTTTGACTTCCTTCAAACAGACTAAAGGAACTCATATATCTAATCACATCCATGAGTGGCGAAGGAGACGACGTCTCATTAAACATGAGATCCCTGATCAGTTACTAGAAGAATGGTTTACAAAATCATTTGTGAATGAAATTGGTAAGGACATTGCCATGGCTGGCATAGTCACGGAAGAGCAGGCTATAAGTCATGCTCAATATCTTGACCTCGTTTACTCACAAATGGGAACCCTTTACGATTTACTACCTAACTTACCTCGTCCTAATCCTTCCAGCACTTCAACTACTCCAGCTGCCTCACATGCAGCTGACGGTGTGATTGGTACTGCCCAAGCCCAATCACATTCCGCTTCAAGCACAAACCCTAAATCTGCTTCTTCTAATGTTCAAAATTCTTCGTCTCCTGCCACTCCCACTGGAAAGACTTCTGAGGTAAATGTTATCCAATCTACCCCAGCCGGTAAAAAAAAATCTAGAAAGGGGAGAGGTAAGAATAAGGAGGGCAAAAATAATTCTCAAGCAGAGAAAACCAAAACTACCCCTATTGACGATCGGGATAAGTGAAAACCATGATACCCTTACCTTATCTATGGTGATGATCACTACATGAAGGATTGTCCATGATGTGTCGAGGTCACTAAGTTCCTTCAAGGAGATCCAAAACTGCCTGCATCGGCTGTCTTGTCCCAACCCTTCCCGTCTCAACCACAGGCTCAGTTGGTCATACATGACCAACCCTCATCTTCTACCACTTCCTATGTTTTGAAGTGTACCGGCGATTCTAAGAAAAACAATGTTTCACTCACTACTCGAGCCAAAGATTATTCTCCCTCTAAGGAGAAGGTTGATGATTTAATCCCTTCCTTGGTTCAACCCTCTCCAATGACTCCACCTACCAACGGTCCTCTTCATCTCAAATGATTGAGCCTTGACACAGTTCTGCAACCCCCCCCAAAGGGCATCGTTCAGAAATCGGCTTTCAATCCTCACACTCGTGCTACCCAAAACTATAGAATTGTTGAAGATCTAGCTCAAGCACCTTCTATGATGTCAGCCCTCGAAGTCCTTCAGACTTGTCCCACACAACGGAAGGCAATGTTGAAAGCTATCGATGGAATCGATTCGATGGATACGAATTTGATAATCTTTGACTTGGAAGATCACGTTCCAAGGTTTAACCCTTTACTTGCATTCCAGATCCAAGTGGTTGTCTCTGACAAAAACATTTGTTGCACCATTATCAATGAGGGTGCCTCGACATGTCTGATGTCTCTTTCTTGTTGGAAATCCATTAGATCTCCTTCTTTGAATGAATCCCAGAGCACTCTTAAAGCCTTCAATGGCTCTAGTTTTAATACCTATGGTGTTCTTCCTTTGTTTCCCATCACGTTAGAAGGCAAGATGGTCCAAGTTGAAGTGGAAGTCTTTGACACTCTCCTTGATTATAATCTTCTGCTTGGCTACAGTTGGATCGATTCCATGTGCGCCATTGTGTCGACCCTTTTCCATGTAGTACGTTTCCCTCATCAAGGAAAGGTTGTTACCATCGACCAACTTGCCTTCTTTAATTCTGATACCTGTACTGGAAACGTATCGTTTATCACTACAACCCCACCAAGTTATGAGAACGTCGGTGTAGGCCTTCTCAAGGACTCTTCGTTAATGGGTACTTTCCAAATTCCACCACCCAATGTTCCATGCTCATCTGTTGCTTCTATCAACATGATCTCCACCTCACCTCACAAACTTCCCACGTCTCACGACCCTTGGATAGTCCCTGACCCTAGATATTATCTTTGTTTCGACAACGAAATGCCTTAAAGTCCAGTTGAATCCGCCTATCAGGCCATTCAATCGGCAACACCTTCTACCCCCTCTCTTAATGAGTTGTCTCATGATCCTTTTCATTTTATTTTTCCCACTGACGAGATGATCATGTCTTTTATAGAGGACACCCCTTGGGATGATGGGCATCATCGTTCCATCCCCTTTCTGGAACAACATACCCTTGAGAACTACCAATGGATTTCAACTCCGTCGATCGTTGTTGTCATCTCGATTGTTCTCGCATATGCACATGATGTGTTTTCTGAAGGGAACTTAAGCAATATCTCCCCCACTATTCCCCTTGACATATCCGCTAAAACTAGAATCGTCGAAAATGTCCATATTGGAGCTTCGTGTTCCCCTGATGAAATAGTTACCTATACATCCCTTTTCAAAGAATTTTCATGATATCTTTGCTTGGAGCTACGAAAAAATGCCAGGTATTGTTATCCACAATTTTGATCATCGTGATGATATTATGATGATGTTATGATGATGGAAAATCAATCTCTTTACTAAGAACACTTTCCTGAGAAAAGTTACATTTGTCTGCTTCCAGAAATCACACTTTTAAAGAAGGTTCGCAGGATACCTATATATTTTCCTGTGAGAATGCCTGATTCTCGCAGGCTACATTAAGCTGGAGTGCGAGGGGTTCACACTGCACATAACTGTCAGGGTGTGAACATCTTCTTAAAGGGGAAAAAGATAAAGTTCTCGAGCCTTCTAGAAGGGAATATTCTAGAAGGATGAGTTGGTATTCGAATGGTTGACAAAATACTGGTTTTCCTAATATCTTGGGATCTTTCCTATCCAAGTAACTAATCTATCTTCTCCTATATATTGAGAAGGATTCTCATGGAAATGGTTAATAAGAACAAGAACAAGAAAACTAGCAAGAGATTGATTGGAGAATTAGGGAAAGACTGTATGGAGAACTGATGCTACAACAGTTAGAGACAATAGAAAGGTCATCAAAGGTGGTTGATTTTCTTCATGCATGAGAAAGTGTGTGTGTCAGAGCTAGGATCCATCGAAAGGAGATCTACAACATCAAGGCTCAGGTTGTAAGTTTCACTTTCTATAAATTTAATACAGTAATATGTCCCTTTCCCATAAAGATAATGTCACTTTATTACATAACTCCTTGATCATATGTATAGATTAGCTATTGAATATATAGATCTGCCTTCACTTCGATTGGTTTGTACTGTTGTGATCTGAACGGGATAAGAGCATCGGAGCAAAGCTTGGAACAACAGAGATCTAAGGAAAGTGTTCATAAAGTATGTCCATAATCCTTACCTCTTAGTTCATTCAATAGTCTAGATCTAGGGAAAGAGTATTATTCTATCCTGTTTTGTTCTAGATCCAGGTGGATCTAGGGAGATCGGTTTGTGTCCACACTTACGGGTTAATCCTGAAACAAAATTGGCGACTGCACTGGGGATCTTATCCCATTTTTTGGTGGTTTTTTGTAATTTCTGTGGCCATTTGCTCTGGTTCTATTTTTCTCTTGTTTTGTCAGTCTCTGATTCCTCAGGATATCTTGAGAGACCTTCTGGGTCTATAAGCCAGCTTGAATTTTGCTTACATTTTCAAAATTTTCATTATCTTCAGGAATTCTCGCACTGTGTGCATTTACAGCCTACGAGAACCAGTCAAGTTCGCATCCTGCATATAGGGTCCAGTGCGAACACTTCACACCTTGCTTCAAGGTGGCCTGCAAGAACCCTATCTTCTCGCACTGTGTTATACTGCTTGCCTGCGAGCAAGATTTTTGAAATTTTTGAAATTAAGTTTTGAATTTTTCAACTGCTCAGATCTGTTGAATTACATATTTTTGGCTTATAGAATCATTGATTTACCTATCTCTTTCTTTGGTTTGATTGCTTGGACAAAGTTAGGCTTTCAAGGTATTTCTTGCCTTTTGTAGCTTGACTTTCATTTCTTGGCTCTAATTGGCATTTTCATTCTCTCTGATCTCTGGAGTTGGGTGTGTCTGATTGGCTGAGAACCAGTGATTGGTTGAGAGTTAAGTGCTTGGTGTTTCTCGTTTGCTTGTTGCTTTGAAAGAACATTTTTCATTTGCATTGAGGAACTCCTTGGTTTGTTTTTGTTTTTACTTTCGTTGAAAGTTTTGGTTGGGTTGTTATTGTTTGATTGTTGATGGTTTGATTTTCTTTTCTCATTAATCAGAGTTCTTCTTGGAAAGTGAACAACGAGTTTTCTTTCAAGATTTTGTTTTTGCCTTTTCAAAGACATTGAAAATCAAGTTTTAGAGTTTATTGAACTAGTTGAAAAAGACATATAGAAATTGCTCACTGATAAATGATTGTTTGTATTGGTATCTGAAAGGAAATTGAGCATTGCATTTGCATTGTAGTATTGGTTTGATTTGGAAAATATTCTCTCTCCCATAACTAGGATTCATGGAATGAAAAGAATTATATTTCATCATTATCCTTGCATTATTTGGGTCAGAGTCATACACCATGAGTTTCACTTCCGTTACCTTTGAGTAAACAACAGCTTTTAAAAACATTGCGTAATCTTCAAATCTATCTAGTAACTCTTTTCTAGGGCTCTTTTACACCAACATTTATCTAGGCTAGTGCTTTGGAGTAGGAAGAGAGATACACTCTCCAAAAGCTCAAAAAAAACAATAGCATCTTGAGTTAGGGAGTGTTCAAATCCATTGGCAGCATATTGTCTTGGGAATCCCTTCTCACACAAGGGTCAAGCACTAGGTCGCATTAGTGTTGGCAGAGTTACTCACCCTTCTTTGTTGACATCGGTGTAGAGATTGCACGTATTACGGGGATCACTCCGAGGTATACCCACAATTATGAGTGGAAGCCTTTGAGTTGATTTCGGTCTTGATACCCTGCCCTTGCATGTGGATCAGACTGACGATTGTTCCTCCAGGCTGTACTATTGTTTGTGGTGACCTTAGTGGCTTATCTCTCTAGGTTCTTACCCAAGGTGACTGTGGAGGGGAAAGTCTTCACGGTACCTGGAATTGAAAATGGCCAGAATCACTCAGGCTCCTTAGAGGGTATACCCATGATTATGTGTGGGAGCTTGCACCAGGGTGTAAGTCCGTTAAGGAGGTCGTCAGCATAAATTTTCCACCCTAGACCCACCCCTTCTCGTCTCATTGTTGCGACGTTGGATTTCATCACCAACTAGTGGCTTCAAAATTAGAAGGTATTGTTTGCTTGGTGATTGCTTCATAGATTTTATTTACTAGTGTGTGTTGTTTGTTACTCGAAGTTGACCATAGCAATTTTTTCGCGGAGCTTGTTACACATTTACAATTTCTCCACCACGACGTTCGCGTAGGATGCAAGGTTTATCCCTTGAACATCCGGACAATTCTCAACCCTTGACGACTAGTACACCTGAGGGCTCTCCTTACCAGAGTGAAGTCCCAGTTGTCACTCCACCACACGTGGACACAAGTGATGTTGCAGTTGTCACCACACCATCGGTAGAACATACTGATTCTCTAGAAGATTTTCGAACCACCAATACTATAGAAAACTATCATAGTTGTTGTGGTGAACGACCTACGATTAAATTCTTCTGAAGAAGCCATTGTTACGTCCTATGAATCAACTATTGGGCCTTCCCACAGTGCAGTAGGCCAAGATCCTTTTTGTTCTGGTGATCTCCAGCGAGTCCTTTTTGGTACTGAGTCACCTCCTGTCTACACAATCAACCCTCCACTTATTTATGAGACAGAAACTGCACCCGAAACTACCACTTATCGCTTTGTTCTCCCTCCCGAGATGGCCCATATCGCTAATACTACGAGTGTCCAAACTAAAGTTATGGCAGCTACTCTTGCTCCTATCAATACTTAGAGAATGCCTGAGCTCAACCCAAATTTACCCCCTAGTTACCATGCGTTGAATGCATTGTTACATCCAACACCTCCACAAACCCCAGCTGGTTCTCCGAGTGTTCCTCCTTTTCCTGGGTATACTATTCCCAGTTTTATTCCAACACTCCCTCTGTTTCCTCTTGGCAATACTAATCCTAGTGGCACTATACCGACTATTGCACCAAATTTACAGATTCCTGTTGGTGGACAGAGTGGCACGGTTCCTTTTTCTTTTCCTTTTCCCAGACAAAACACAGTGACTACACAACTTCCGGGTGGAACTATCCCTTTGATAGGGGGACCAACCTCACCTTTGGGACAAAACATACCCCCTACATTGGCCCAGTATTGGAATCAACTTATGCAAAAAATTCCTCAAAATACTGGGGGGCAGCAAGCTATCCCTACTGTAGGCCAACCATATCCAGGTGTGACTAATCCTATTTGGGGTTTGGGTCAGACTAATCAACCTCAAGTCCCTACTCAGACTCAAGGTCAAAATCCTTGGGGTTACTATCCTATCCAGCCACCACAGAATCAGCCTGGGTCTTCCCTCTGGGGGCAGACTGCATACGGTCCCATTGGTTTACCGACAGGGCTTCCACTCCAAAGTCACCAGTATCCACAAGTGAATCAATAGTTTCCTTTTCTTGCTACTTTGGATTTGCCAAATTTGTCTAGGATTCTTAATGATCCTATTCATCACTCTCCCCAATGGCCTGCTATTCCTGCAAAGCTTCCATCGGATATTCCAAAATTCGATGGGAAGGCGGGAGAGGACCCAAATAATCATGTCATGACTTTCCATTTGTGTTGTTCATCCAACTCGTTGATGGATGACTCTATTCTCCTGCGTCTTTTTCAACTAACCCTTACAGGTGCTGCTACGAAGTGGTACATTGAATTACCATGAGGTTTCTTTTCATATTTCAACACCTTTGCGATGGCCTTTCTTACACATTACCAGTTACCGATCCGTTACAATAATGGGACTGAGATTTTAACTTCCTTCAAACAAAGCAAAAGCACTCATATATCTGATCATATTCATGAGTGGCGAAGGAGGTGACATCTCATTAAACTTGAGCTTCGCGATCAATTACTGGCAGAATGGTTTACAAAATCTTTTGTAAACAAAATTGGTAAAGAAATTGCTATGGGTGGTGTTGTAACAGAAGAGCAAGCTATAAGTCGTGCTCAATATCTTGATCTCGTTTATTCGCAAATGGGAACCTTGTATGATTTACTACCTGATTTACCTCGTCCTGGTACTTCCAGCACTTCTACTGCTTCAGCTGCCTCGCATGCAATTGATGGTGTGATTGGTGCCACTCATACCCACTCACATTCCATTTCAACTACAACCCCTAAACCCAATTCTTCTAATGTTCAAAGTGCTCCGTCTCTTGCTCCTCCCGCCGGTAAAACCTCTGAAGTGAACGTTGTTCAATCTACGCCGACCGGTAAGAACAAGTCTAAGAAAGGGAGAGGCAAGAATAAGGAGAGTAAAAATAATAATCAGAATGAGCAAACCAAAACCCCTCCTGTTGAATATCGGGATAAGCGCAAACCACGCTACCCTTGCCTTATCTGTGGTGATGATCACTACACGAAGGATTGTCCGAGACGTGCCGAGGTTAATAAGTTCCTTCAAGGAATGCCAAAACCATCTACGTCGACAGTCTTGTCTCAGCCCTTCCCGTATCAACAACAGGCTTCATTGGTCATCCATGACCAACCATCTACTTCTACAACGTCATATGTTTTGATGTGCACTGGTGATTCCAAGAAAGACAACGTTTCCCTTACCACTACAGCTAAAGACTATACTCCTTCTAAGGAGAAGGCTGACGATTTACCTCCTGATCTAGTATAGCCCTCTCCACCAAATCCACCTACGAACGATCCTCTTCATCTCGAATGACTGAACCTTGATACAGTTATATGACCACCCCTGAAAGGTGTCATTAATAAGTTGGCATTCAATCCTCATGCTTGGGCAGCCCAGAACTATAGCATTGTCAAAGATCTGGCCCAAGCACCCTCAACGATGTCTGCCCTGGAAGTCCTTCAGTCTTGTCCTGCACAATGAAGGGATCTATTGAAAGCTATAAGTGGAATTGATCCAACAGATACGAATCTAATAGTCTTTGAATTGGAAGATCATATTCCAAGGTTACCCCCACAGTTTGCATTTCAAATACAAGTTGTTGTCACTGAAAAGAGCATTTGTCGGACTGTTATTGATGAGGGTGCCTCTACGTGTGTAATGTATTTTACTTGTTGGAAAGCCATTAGATCTCCTCCTTTAAACGAATCACAAAACACTTTGAGAGCCTTCAATGACTCGGGTTTTAAGCCTTACGATGTTCTCCCATCGTTGCCTGTCACTCTGGAAGGTAAGACCGTCCAAGTGGAAGTGGAATTTTTTGATGCTCCCCTAGATTACAATCTTCTACTTGGTCGTAGTTGGGTCAATTCCATGCGTGTTGTTGTGTCAACACTCTTTTGTGTCATACTATTTCCTCACTAGGGAAAAGTGGTTACGGTTGATCAACTTGCCTTTTTTAATGCTGATACTTGCACTGGCAACGTGTTGTTCATAGCTAAAACCCCACCGGGTTACGAGAATGTTGGAGTCAGTCTTTTAAAAGACTCTTCGTTAATGGGTACTTTCCCCATACCACCACCACCCGATATTCCACGCCCATTTGTTGCTTCTATTAATATGATCTCTGTAGTACCTCATGAAATTCCTGTGTCTGCTGACCCTTGGATGGTCCCTGATCCTGGAGATCATGTTCATTTCGGTGACATCATGCCATTAAGTCCGGTTGAGTCCGCTTACCAAGCCATTCAATCAATAACCCTTACTACTTCTTCTCTTGAGGATTTGTCTCCCGATCATTTCCGAGTTATCTTTCCAATTGACGAGATGATCATGTCTGTCATGGCAGATTCCCCTAGGGACGATGGGCATCATCATTCTATACTATTTTTGGAGCAACACACTCTCGAGAACTACCAACGGATTTCGATTCCATCGACCATTGTTGTCATCACGACCGTTCCTGAATCTACACATGATGTGTTTGCAGAAGGGAGACTCAGCAACATTTCTCCCATGATTCTAATTGACATATCAGTTAAACCGGGGATAGTTGAAAATGTTCACATAGGAGCTTCGTGTTCTTCGGAGGAAATTGTCACCTATACATCTCTGTTTAAAGAATTTTGTGACATTTTTGCCTGGAGCTATGAAGAGATGCCAGGTATCGACCCGTCTATTGTTATGGATGAGATCAAAACATATCCCGGCGTTAAACCAGTCCGACAACGCCTTCGTCCTATCCATCCATGCAAAGCAGTAGCTATCAAACTCGAAGTTGAAAAACTTCTCAAAGTCGGTTTTATTTATCCTGTGGCTCTGACAGAATGGGTTTCCAACCTAGTACCGATTGATAAGAAAGGTGGTAATATACGTGTATGTGTTGATTATAGGGACATTAACAAAGCCTGTCCGAAAGACAGCTTTCCAACCCCTTTCGTCGACCAGATCATTGATGACTGTGCCGGCAGTGAAATATTTTCTCTCATGGATGGATTCTCGGACTATAATCAGATTAACATCGCTCCCGAGGACCAACATAAAACTACTTTTATTTGTCCTTGGGTCACTTTTTCCTACTGTAAACTTCCCTTCGGTCTTAAGAACGCGAGCGCGACGTTTCGACGTGCAATGTCTTATGCATTTCATGATATAAAGCATATCGTCCAACCCTATTTGGACGATTTACCTGCCCATTCTTTACGCCGAGTCGATCACCCCATGCATCTCAGAGAAATTTTCCTCCATTGTCGGTTCTATCACATTCACCTGAATCCTCATAAATGTGTCTTTTGCATAGATTCTGGCCGTCTCCTCGGTTTCATTGTCTCCCATCAAGGGATCCGGGTAGATCCTATCAAGGTTGAGGCGATTCTTAATCTCCCTCCTCCTTCCTCACTGCACCAGTTACAAAGTTTGCAGGGGAAAGAAAACTTTCTTCGTCGTTTCATCCCTAATTACACCGAAATTACTCGTGGTTTTACATGGCTACTGAAGAAAGGTTCAGAGTTTGTTTGGGATACTACTGTCGACAACGCATTTGAAGCTTTGAAACTGTCCCTCACGAAAGCTCCCCTTCTCTTCCCTCCAGATTATAGTCGGGATTAAATTCTTTATTTAGCTGCTTCTGAGTATACTATCGGCATGGTTCTCATTCAGGAGGATGATGCATGCGATGAACATGTTATATATTACTTGAGTCGAAGTCTCACTTCTATGGAAATCAAGTACCAACATGTTGAAAAGCTGGCTTTGGCTGCTGTTTAGGCAATTCAACATTTTCGCCATTATATTCTCTCTAGGAAAACTACAGTGATTTGACATTGTAACCCCATGCAACATATTTTGACAGGTCAATTGTTGGGGGGCAAGTACTCCAAGTGGATTGTCATTCTTCAGGAGTTCGACTTGGAATTCGATCATGCCACGTCAAAGAAATCCTTGGTTTTCACTGAGTTAATCTGTGATTTTCCCCACTCTGCCACGGAAAATGTAGCAGTAGATTCATTACCTGACAAATCACTTTTCCTGATTAGTACAGACGATATTTGGTATGGAGATATCATTATATATCTCCAAACTCAAACTTTTCGGCCTGCTTTGTCTAGCGTTGAACGTCGTCGTATCCACTATCAAGCACATCACTATATTACCCTCGAGGATACTCTTTACTGTCGTGGAATTGACTCTATGTTTCGACGATGTTTGAATTTTGATGACGCCGAGAAAGCCTTGAATGACTTCCATTCTGGAGCATGTGGTGGTCATATGTCTGGGTATGCTACTGCCCAAAAGATCTTACGTGCAGGATATTTTTGGCCCTCCTTGTTCAATGACTGCATTACTGTGGTTCAGAAGTGTCATGCCTGCCAGACCTATAATCAGAAGATTCAGTCACATCCTTCTCCCCTTCATCCTGTGGTCTCAGTAGGTCCTTTTGCAAAATGGGGAATTGATTTCATGACATGTCACCCTCACTCGGTCGGGGGGCATGGTTATATTATTGTCGTTGTTGATTATTTTACTAAGTGGGCCGAGGCAATGCCATAATTCAATAATACTGGGAAGACTGCAGCGTTATTTCTTTTCAATCATGTCATCACTCATTTTGGTGTTCCTCTGGCTATCGTTACCGATCATGGTAGTCATTTTAGAAATTATATGATGTCTGAACTCATGGAAAAGTTGGGCCTTCATCATGATAGCTCAACACCCTATTATCCACAGGCTAATGGCTAGGTCAAAGCAATCAATAAGGTTCTCATAACTATGATTCAACATATGATAGGAATTCATAAAACCAGCTGGCACATGATGTTGTTTTCAACATTGTGGGCATATCGGACATCTGTTAAATCTACTGTGGGATTTACACCCTTTCGACTAGTTTATGGCATCAAATCCATTCTGCCAATAGAATGTGAAATACCGTCTCTGAAACTAGCTATAGAACTCTTACCTAATACTTCTGCTAAAGAGGAACGTCTGTTGTATCTGATGCGATTAGACGAGACTTGCCGTGACGCTACTCTTGTAATAGAAGCCCAGAAGAAACGTGTTAAGGCACAGTATGACAAGCATGTCAAGCCTCGTGTCTTCTCTGAAGGAGATCTTGTTCTTCTATATGAACAAGATAAAGATTTCTTAGGAGCTGGGAAATTCGAACCAATGTGGCGTGGGCCTTACATTGTTAGCAAAGTTTTGGAAAAAGGAGCGTATGAGTTGGTGGATTATGATGGTGTACCTTTGAGCGAACCCAGGAATGGGTTGTACTTAAAAAAGTACTATGCATAAGTCATTTGTGCACGAGTACTTGTATTTTATGTATCATACTGTGTGTGTGTTACTTTAGTTTGTATTTGACGTTATCTGGTCTCTACCCTTACGTGACGTTGTGTTTGATTGCCAGATGTTGGAGTATTCGCTATCTTATATTGGCTTCACCGATGGTGTTAGCTGTAGTACTCGGAACCTAGCTTCTGCTGCATGGGCAATCTATGCCCCAACAAATGAGATTATATCTTTATGAGGTGTATGTCTTGGCCGGGCAACCAACAACATCTTTATTGAATTATTGGTTGATGCTATCTCTCTTGGAATTCGTCACTTGGTTGTACGAGTTGACTCGCAGCTTGTAGTATTATAGCTAAGTAATGTCTACTCTATTCGAAGTCCTACTTTATTAAGGGTATATTTGCGGATTCGCCTCTTGGAACGACATTTTGATCATATTGAATATCAACATATTCCTCGATGTCTTAATACATTAACATATGCTTTAGCTAATTATGTATTGGACAAGCATTTACATCATTTATAAATCAAACACATTAAAATGTATACAATTTAAAGTAAACCAGTAGGAGCCATGTATATATATAACGATAAAAAAGAGTTTATTTTTACAAAATGTTTGTCCAAAGACTAAAATATCAAAAAATGGAAGCTCCTGACTTCTACATAGTGACGTCACAGATGACGTTCATGATAACACACTAAGGTCCTAACAACTCTACAGAGCAGTCGACCCATAGATGCAGAAACCCCCACAGTGTGACACTGGTCACGTCATGGAACCTCTTCCAGAGTCATATCTGGAACATCTGCCATCAGACCCTCTAAATTTTGTTCCACCGTTAGATAATCCTCGGCGTACTGTGGTATCACTACTGCTGCTTCTCCTCGTCGCTGGATAGGAGAACTGTCGGCGGGTCTATATGCTCCAACGTCTGTGTTATCAACAAGTATTTTGGTGTTAATCTTCAGGTGAATCTATAAAAACAAAAACATTTAAATATAATAAAAATTCAAAAACATTTAAAAACAAAAATTTATGTAATTCTTACCAAGGTCTCCCCACTGAGCATCTTCAGGAAGTGCTAGATCCGGATCTCCTTGGAAATCCATCTCGACATATGCGTAGTCGTCCACCATCAGCATCTGGTTCTGCAACCAGTCAAAGAAAATATCGTCATATCGGATGATAGGTCCTGCCACATGTCAGGCCATGAGCCGACACCATCGCAACATCCTCGGATCTCTGGGACCAGGAAGATCCCACTCAGCCTGTAGATGAAACACAGGGACTCTCTCCAGGAAGAAAGACACTAACAATGAACCATATCCAAACTATTTCAGACTTCCTCGCCTGCACTTAGTCAACTGTTTCTTGAGATTGCATAATACTGCGTCAGCCCAGCTAAATACCCGGGGCTCAGTACACTCGATAGCGTACTGGAAATAGCTCCGTAGAGCCATATGTGGAGCTGCACTTCCTGCCATGTGTTAGCGATATTTCTTGTTTAGGGGGTTAGATATCAAAAGAATGGGTTAAAACCCACTTGTCCAAAGTTTCGGGCAATAATGCACCCATGGTAAGCA
>JZKD02S1081223.1:398880-418702 GCA_000966675.3 Picea glauca | reverse complement strand
CATGTGGACTTCGCTTGGTCCTTACAAGAGTTTGATTACCTAATTAGCTAGATGTCATTGGTACAACCTTGCGGAATTCAAAAGCCCTAGGAAGCTAGCATGTGGACATGTGGGTACATTACTATCCTTTAACTCCCTATGTGTGAGGTAATCTAGAAAGAGCATGAAACTATCTTAGATTGAACATGTGGGCATGTATGGGCCCGTTACAAACCTTTAAACTCTCCTAGTGTTTTGATCTAAGAAATCAAAATTTCAACCATTATCCTATCTTTTGTGACATGTGGGCATGTATGGGCCCGTTACAAGTTTAAGATATGTTTGAAAAATGAAACTAAGAGGGGTCCCAAAAAGGGCTATTGTCCTCCCCTAAAGGTTTTAAAATTTTGTTAAGGGAGATGAGATTGTTTTCACAATCTTTTTCTGATTCTCAAGATCGCTTGGAGGCGCGAGAGAAGAGCATACTCAAGGATTGTTACTTCAATTTTGAGTCCCAAATGTGAGTTATATGTGATTAAAATTGAAGTTCTCCTTAGATTGTAAGTCAAAGCAAGCCATCCACGTGGAAAAAAGCAAATAAGGGAAATTGATTTTTATCCACCTAAGTGCCTATGTGTGTTCGACTATCCCCTTTATAAGATGAGGGGTATAAGTGTGGTGCAGTATTTAGAGCATGCATAACATCATTCTTAAGAAGGAAAATGACTTTCCCCACATCCAAAGACCTTACAATGTGAAATTTAGTTCAAATGCGTAGCCCCTAGTCTAGACAAAGGCGCAGAGAGCGCCTGCGCGCTAACAGAGTTGAGACAGAAAGCGCATGCACGCAGGGAAAAGATGTTGTTCATCCACATGCGTGCACGATGTGCGTCTATGGGGTGGAATACCTGTGCACCTATGACAAATGGCCAGGAAAGAAAAATCTAGATGGATTTCTCTCAATTCTCTTGTGAATTGACTGGTTAGCAGGTTGGCAAAGGCCGGTTTGTGCACCTGCAAGTTAAACAAACTAAAAGGAAAGCAAAATAAACCCAAATGAGGTAGGAATTTATACCTATCCCCAGTGTGAGTCGCCAATCTGTTTGCACCCAATTCGTCACCTTGGTAAACAAATAAGAGGTGCTTACATGCCTAGTTGGGTCTTGCTGAGCATGACAGCTGTAGATGCAAGAGTTAGAGAAAGAAAAAAAAAACTATAAGCAAGAATTAAACTAATACAAATTAAAATCATAAGCATATGGATATTGAAATAACAAACACAAAAAGGCCAATATCACCAATGTTTTTAAGGCTGATCTATTGATGAAATCAAAGCACAATGAAGAAAGAGGACTATGAGTCCCTTCTTCCTCCAAAGGAAGGCTCTTGGACCCTCACAAAGCTTTCTCTCCTTACAACAAGAAAAATAAAAATGGTGATGAAAGAACTCCAAGCACATCCACTCAATGGAGAGGTGGATAGCTCAATGAAATGATACCAATGTGTTATTGCCAAGGAGTGAGTCCTTAAAACAATCTAGGCAACATAACATTACATGAAATTCCTTGAGAAAATGAGGTTTCTTCATGGCTCTTTATAGCATTTCATTGGGTGATTATGTAACTCCTTTGTAGTGTGAAAAGAGGCTCTTTAGGGATTAATTAGGTCTTTGAACAGCCTACCATGCAGATTCAGCTCAGATTTGAGGGTCAAATCAGCTTGGGAGATGATCCATAAGTGGTTGGGAGGTCGACCAATTCAATAAATGCGTCATTTAGTAGGTGCACAGGTTTTTCTGCAAATAGCCGTGCATCGTGTGCATATGCACGCATGGTATGTTCCTGTTTCGCGCATATGCACGCGCACCCAACTTTTGTAAAGCGCTCTTCAATTTTTGGTTACTTTGCATAGTTTTTTACCTTTTTGGAATGCTGTGAAATTAATTCAGTGCCATGAATGACTTCATTACTATTTGACGATGCTGAGTTCTTGTCACCATGTGCGGACGAAATTTCAGTGATAACACTTCCGCTTCAACATATTGAAGCTCTTCTCTGCCTCTTCAGTCCAATGAAAAGATTTATGTCTTTTCTTGATGGTATCCATCATTGTTGTGCTAATTCCACTGAAATTCTTGATGAATTTTTGGTAGAAACTAGCCAGTCCATGAAAACTTCTCACCTCGAAAATATTTCTCGGTGATGGCCAATTCTTAATTACCTCCACTTTACTTGGATCCATCTTCAATTCATTTGTCGATATGACAAACCCCAAGTAAATGAGTTATGTCTTCATAAATGAAGATTTCCTCATGTTGATCAACAACTTCTCTTGTTGTAGCTTCCTCATTACTGCAGCTAAATGCTTCAGATGCTCTTCTTTTGTTTTGCTGAAAATCAATATGTCATCCAGATAAACAATGACAAACTTACCAATGAACTCCTTCAGCACTTCATTCATCAACCTCATAAAAGTACTTGGTGCATTTTTCAAGCCAAATAGCATGACTATCCATTCATACAATCCTTCATTTGTCTTGAAGGCTATCTTCCACTCATCGCCTTCCCTCATGCGAATCTGATGGTATCCTCTTTTCAAATCAACCTTTGAAAAAAATTTGGCTCCACTTAAACAGTCCATCAAGTCATCCATCTGTGGAAATGGAAATCTATACCTGATGGTTATCTTGTTAATGGCTCTAGAATCTGTACACATTCTCCAACCTCCATCTTTCTTTGGATTCAGTACCATTGGAACGACACACAGACTTAAACTTTCCCTAATCAATCCTTTATCCAACAGTTCTTGTACCTGCCTTTTAACTTCTTCATTCTCCTATGGCGTCAACCTGTACACAACTTTGTTTGGCAAACTGGCTCCTGGTATGAGGTCTATGTGATGACTCACACTCCTCATCGGTGGCAACGAATGAGGTAATTCGTCTACCACAATGTCAGTGAACTCTTCCAGCAATTCCTAAATTTCTTCCGACAAATCATCCACTCTTGTGCTGGTAAAAACAACTTTTGGTTTCCTGACCACAAAGAATTATGGATCTTCATTCTTCTTCACTTCCACCAGAAGTTCCTTCCCACTCATGAGAATTATAGTATCCCTTGGTTCTGGTTCTACTTCTCTATCTTTAATTGGAAGTAACATATGTTTTCTCCCATTCTTCTCTAAAGAATACATAATCATCTTCCCATCATGAATTACGTTACTATCATATTACCATGGTCTGCCTAGCAATAAATGACATACATCCATAGGAATAACATCATAGAGTATTTTATCATTGTATCCTCCTATTTTTATGTCCACTAAGCACTGTTTAGTGACACTTACCTGATGTCCCTTCTGTAGCCATGAAACTTTGTATGGGCTTGGATGATCAGTCGTCTCCAATTCCAGTTTCTCCACCAACTCAATTGAAACGAGATTGTCTATGCTTCCACTGTCCACAATAACCTTGCACTTCCTGTCTTTGGTTTTGCATGTGGTTCTGAAAAGTTTGTTCCTATGATCTGTGTCCTCCACCTCCTTCTCGGGTGTTAAGAGAACCTTACGCATCATCAGCGACCTTCCGTCTTCTATGTCTTTTGCCTCAGCATTTCACCTCTATGCTTCAGTGATGTGAGATTCTCCTCCATCCTTTTTCCTATATGGACAGTCAACTGCCTTGTGTCCATTCTTCCCACATGTGTAGCATGCGATGACTCCACCTCTACCTCTTCCTCTACCTCTGGTACGAGGAAATGTGTTATTATCAATGTATCCTCCGCTCTGTTCTGTCGGCTGCCTTCGTTGTTCAGCGTGCTGGCCTCGCTGTGAACTTCCACCTCTTTCTGTTCTTGTCTGAGGCTTTTTCCATTCATCCTTGGATTTTTAGAACCTATCTTGAGCAACTGACTTACCTTTTGATTGGCTTCTACCTCGGCCTTGTTGTGCTGGCTTACAACTTAGCTTTTCCTCAGCTTTCAATGCCATCTGATACGCATCCTCCACCGTTCTGATGGTTGTCATGCTCATCTCATCCTGGATATCGTATCTCAAGCCATTCATATACCTGGAAACCTTTTCATCATCGCTCTCCCGAAGACCTGCTCTGATATTGAGCTTGTAAAATTCCTCAGTGTACTCCTTCACTGTCATCATCTTCTGTCTCAGGTTCTGCATTCTCCTGAACAATGTGATTTGATAATCCCTTGAGATGAACTTTGCCTTCATCTTTGCAATCATTCGATCCCATCTTTTGATATTTTTCTTGCCTTTGGAATGTCTATCTTCTTGAAGCTTGTCCCACCATAATGCTGCATGTCCCTTCAATTTTGTGATAGCATGCCTAACCTTTTTATCCTCTTCGATATCCTCATAATCGAAGTAGGTTTCAAAAGCTCTAATCCAATCCAGAAGCTCTTCTGCATCCAGACTCCCTTCATAAATTGGGATGTCCATATTTGTCTTCAAACTCATCTGGGTGATAGCTTTAATCAATCGCTCATTGGCTACATCTTCAGCTGCAACTTCTCCTTGTTTTTCAACTTCAACTTCACCTACGGATTCACTCAGATCTCCAACACTGGCTATGCATCTCTGCGCTTCTTCCATGTCTTCTAATCTCACTAGGAGATCATGTATCTGCCTTTCCATTTCTGGCACCTGTGCTTGTCTTCCTCTTCCTCTTTGGTTTCCCCTATCCTCTGGATCGGGTGATTTTCTTTCTCTCCTCGGTGGCATGGTGAAATTTTCCTTTCTCCTCTGCTACGAAAAACAAAGAGATTTACTCACTCTGATACCACTCTGACGCCAAATGTGCCACCTGGGCACATCTACTTCCACCAGGCCCTTCTTTTTCCCAGGCCTGAAGAGCTAATTTGCTTCTTCAAATCCCTTATCGGGACTTCTCTGCACCCACAGGATCCTTCTGACAATCTCCCTTTGACCTATCGAGAAATCGTGCCTCAAGTGATCACGAGTCCTGCTCTTACAGATTCTGGTCTTACAAATCCCCGAAACCTGATGAGTATTCACTTCATGCTTTCCTTTTCTCTTATTGGGAATTTCCCCATTGGGAAATCGGTACTCACGTTGTCGTGAGTCACTACTCTTTCGAACCCCCAATTCTCGATCTCCGATGGTACTTTTGTAACTCTTAGCCCCTCTAGCTAACTCTTTTTCACATGTGACCTGTCAATCCAGAGGACCACGGTCCTTCTCCCCAATCGAAAATTTGAACTTCGCAGAATTGCAATGCGTAGAACTTACACTCGTGAGATCTCCGATCCTCCGATCCCCGATGCCACCTTTCCCTTTTACTACGCTCTGTGACCCCACACACTAACCGATGGTTGCCGAGATATCATCTCTCGTGACCTCGCAAAATTTGGCGCAAATCTTGGCAGCTCCAACCCGTGAACCTTCAAGCTCAAGATTTGCTGATGCCACCTGTCGTTGTTTCCCTACAAGGGCTGACCTCCCGACACCTGTCCTCCACCGAAATGATGTGACTGTGGGACCGTCACGTTTGGTATTTCATGACTTCTCCTGTCGTGTCTTTATCATCACTGAGAATCCTGAAATACTGAACCCTGATGCACGTATGACCTCTATCCTCCACGTCACCACTTCCTGTCCCACTCTATCGGGTATCAAGAAATCGTGGTTTCTCCTGCAGTGATTCCGTTGTATGCGAGAACCTCGAAATGCCGAACCCCGACTCCCTGGGATCTCGCACCATGTATCCCTATTATGATCAACGACCCTAATCAACTCGGGAAATCACAAATCACGATTCCAATATGCACAAGGCCCTCGGCTCGTGAAATCTCGATTCTCCGATGAGACGAATCCCGATAACTCCCTCAGTTTCTTTCTCTACTCCTTTGGGCTTAAACCCTACGTAACTTTTCTAAGATTTAACGACTGTTGGAACTTCACAGTTTCCTCGACGAATCCTGACCGTCGATTCCTCCTCCTCGAGGATTTCTCCAAAAGACTAAAGCTCCTTTCTCAGAACTTACTCTCCCTGCCTGCACTTGTAACTCTTGCTCGAACCTTCCTCAACCCAAACCTCCTGGACTCTCTTCCACGATATCACGAAGGTACTATACCTCCTAATCTTCTCCACTCTGATGCTTTCAGAGGGACTTTACGCACACTCCTCGTGCTCGACGTTCAACAACTTCTCAAGTGTTGAAGCCTTCCGACACTGCGCACTTTCTACAGCAACAGTCTTCTATCTTCCTTGCTCAGATTAACAACTGAGACTTCTTCTTCAGCCTGCGCACTTCTTGCACGACTTCAAAAACCCACTTCCACTTCTGGGTGAATGAGAACAAAAGATAAACTACTGAGCCTTCATCGACACACTCCTTGCGGATGAATTCAACTGCACCCCTTGCAGGAATCTCCTGGCTCAGATAGAGAAAAAATTGAAACTCATTCCCTCTCCCCTTTCAGACTTCAGTTAAAAACATGAAATCACATGCACAGCATATTCAAAGCAATGCATAAAAAGAAAACAAACATTCCTGAGCATAACATCAATACATAGAGAAAACAACACAAACCATGAGCTTGAATTAAAGCTTCCTTCTATTAATTCAAATGCCTATACATGGGTTTTCTTCATACAATATTCTCTGCTTGCTCTTCTCTTTTCCTGAATGCTTGATTCTGAATAATGTTACAATGATACAATGAGGGTGTCTATATCCGTTTTCCCTCCTTCCATCTAAAATGTCTAATCTAGAAATAAATCCTACCTTCCTGCATTAACTAGATTAAATGCCTCCTATCTACTTCAGACAAGAGTGTATGGCTCGAGGTCTGATACAATATATAAAAGGCTCTTTTCATAAATGCATCATTTATACATTGGCGCATCATCTTGAATGAAAATTCAAAAAGTTTCAGCTGGCCTTGTCCAGTTGTTCGTTTCTTTCCATGCTAGCTCGCTTGTCTTGGGTGATGCTCCTGCATCACTAGAATATGATATCCTGATCTCCCGTAACAGAATGCTATTACAATAGTTGGAATGGTGTTGGGTGAGGTGTAGCTGTTTGTTGACGAGCAAAATTGACCACTCATCAACTGGAGGGGTGGATCCGGTCCGGGATTGTCTAAATAACCCAAGACGTTTGAATTAATCCACTCCAACGGGTTTAGCGGCTCTGTTGGCCGATCTAATTCCTAGGAAAACGAAAGAAAAAACTAAGCTAAGGAAACTAATCTAAGTGAAAAAGCAACTACTGCAAACTATATACAAATATAGAATATATATATATATATATATATATATATATATATATATATATATATATATATATATATATATATATATATATATATATATATAGTTTTCTAACTAATATTATAAAACAATAATTCTACTTGTCAAATGTTCAATTATCAATACAATTAAACCTCAATTATATATGTACAGTATTTATAGAATACAAATTTTGAACGAAATTTGCAAAAATCATTTGTAAATTGTCTTATGACAGCGAAGCTATTATTTTTTTATTTTTATAATTTTTATGAGGAAGGAATAAAATGAAATCTATCTAAGCTAAGCAATTAAAATAACATTCCTAACTGTAAATATGAACTATAGAGATGAACAATGAAACGTGTTCAGATTACAAGAAGTTTATATATTAATTAACTAATTGAATAACTCTAACAAACTGACCTGTAGAAGCACTTCCTATTTGTCATGATCACAGTACTCGATTTAGCTGTTTGATGGGAGAAACCCGCACCAGATTTTTCACAAGCTTCTCATAAATAGGAAGTAACAATTCTCTTTGAATATGAATGACAGAACAAACAAGACATAAAACAACAACAATCTTAAAGTTTACAGATCATCACATTTAGATAAATCCAAGTGCGAATATTTGTATGTAACCGTTCATTTAACAAAGAAGATAAACCTTCTATTCATTAAATTCAAACAAAATAATTGTTGTGAGTCTAATGAGATACATCAAATATGGACAGAATTTAAATCATAACGTATCAACCTGTAACAAATCTTGATATCTAAAGTAGTCAATAATTTGATTACAAATTGTTATGCACAGAAACTTGAACAAAAGTAAGATAAATTGAAGCTAAATCCATACAACAAATCCACTTCTATTCGAGTTTGTATAATCATAAGTCCATAGTCTCTATTCTCCCAACAGTGATGGATTGTTTACAAAAAATAATGAGTATATAAAGGACATAGGATAAAACAATCCTTATGGAAAATATCAAAACTGTTTGCAAAAATATGGGAACAATCTCCCAGATTCCTATTTCTGCCTAAGACTAACAACCTAAACCAAAACTATTTAACAAAAGCATGTTCTAAACTGCCACAGCAGATCCATTTCCCATTGAAATTCGTGGGTACCTATAGATGGACAAAAATAAACAATTTCAGATAGAGTTTAATTGTAGAATCAACATAAATTAGAATTTTATGACTAGCTACAAAATTTCATGATTTTGTAGCTGGTCATATTTGCAAACAGAATCACATTGAATTAATTGAATGGTAACAGAAATGTATGCGATCTAATCAAACAAATCCTTTATTACTAAGAAAACAAAATCGTTTTTTCTAATTCAAAACAAATAGAATCATTTTAAAATTAATTCAATCAAAACAAAACTATATTCGATTTATCAAACAAATCGTTCATACTAATTCAAAGAAAAGCAAATCATTCATGCTAAAACAAACCAAATCTTTTATGCCAATTCAGAACAAACGAAATCGTATTGAATCAACTCAATCGAAACAAACTATATTCGATTTATCAAACAAATCTTTGATACTAATTCAATGCAAACACAATCGGCTATGCTAATTCAAAACAAACAAAATCATTCAAAAATCAATGCTGAAATAACATACCTTGGCTGTAGGGATATGATTCTGTCAGGACAATTTTGAGTTAACAATGGCAGTGGCTGCCTCAACATTTTTGAACACGATAGAACCCGTGGTCTTTTGCCTCTTATCGTTGGCTTGCAGTCTATCATTTTCCTTTGAAAACACGGTCACCCAGTCCTCCAAGGACTTAATTTTGGATTGCAACAGAGGGACATCTATATAGTATCGTTCGAGCCATGAGTTGCATTCAGTGCACTATGATTGATCGAGCCGAGTCACTGTAGGTAAAGGATATTTTAAAATACCAGGGGTTCCACTATCAAACTTGATCCCGGGGAAGTTAGGATCATCCTTGAGGCATGGTGGGAGGTTGGATACATAGTCATAGGGTTCAACAGAATAGAGGCTGTGTGAGTATGGATATTCCTCGGCCAAAAATATTTCAATCTCAGAATCCAAATCTTCACTCAAAACAATAGGCTTCTAGTTTGTGTTTTGTTTGGGCTTATTATGAGTGCACCTAGATATCCAACGTGCAACCTTCTTTCCCTTGTTTTTGACGGTTGTATTACCCTTGCCCTTTTTTCTTGTAGGCCTCTTAACAGTCTTAGCATTGTCTTTCAAACATGGGTTGGACAAGGTGTTGGGTAGGTCAGTGTTGGGGTAGGTCGAGGGTTCGACAGTGGGTAGGAGGGTAGGAGGTGGAACGATAGGCCCGACAAGGGTTTCAGTGACCATAGTCTTGTCCACTTGACCACATTCAGGAGTGGCAAAGACATTCCTCAATAGGAAAGCTTGCCAACAATCACCACTCAACCTCAAATGATAAACAATAACGATTTTAATCAAACAGTGATGGAAAATGTTGGAGTCATCCTTTTCCCTCTTATAACGTTTAGCCATTTTATACATAATACGTAGGAGGTAGTGAGGCATATTCAAAGGGAAATCTATAAAATTCATAAGCAGCCGGAGATGGTAAAGAAACACTAAACCATATCTACCTTCACAAGTAACAAATTCCTTAATAATTGCCAATAAATCATGCCATCGAGACTTAAGGGCCATGACTGGCATACCTCTATCACAACCGATAATCTTTCTTGAGGTAAAAAGGAGCGGCCATAGAACTTCATCTACCTTCGAATTCTTAAACCACCTCTACCCTTTAGCTGGAAAACCCATGGCTGAACTAAGGAATTCTTCGCTCAATTCGAGCTAGATGTCTCCAACTTTGGCCCTACATCCATCGAATGTGAGGGAAAATTGTTGAGCGACCGCGAGGTTGAAACCCTCAAATTTTTGGATGAAAACTAACCATCCATTACTCTCCAGGTCCTCATGAGCGTTGTCAAATAACAACAGTGTTTGGACACCATTAGGTTCTATGCGCACTACATGAGCCATAGGAGAGAGCACACAGTCATCAGGGTAAACGATGAGGAGGTTAGACAGGGTAGACATAGGACCAATTCCCACAGTTTTCTCAAAACCAACAGAGGTAGCCCGAGATGCAAGGCAGATGTTTAATGCCTATGTGTGTGAGGGTGGTGGAATGAAAAGAAACCCATGCAAAAATTCATTTTGATATGTACAATCGTCGACGCCTTGGTAATCCAAATCATTCACATCACAATCCAAATATCAAATGGATTAATCACATACTCATCGAAATCCATAACATACATAACCAAATATTTTGACCCAATATCCAATAACTATTTGAAAACCATAGTGTTCATAACAATCAATTGGTCCATATGTTAAATCAACAATAGTAAGTGTATGTTTTTAAAACAAAACAACATGTCAAATATTGCACCAAAGATTCAATTGTAAAATTAATGCATTGTATGTAACCATTGCACCAAGGATTTAATCAAAGACACAAAAAGTCATTGCATCATGAACTTATAAATTGAAACCAAATTAACCAAAATGCAAAGTGAACAAAGGTTTGGTGTCTTGCCAACCGTATGACCATTATTGAGTTAGAGGTGAAATGAACACATGAACAAGAGTATTCGAAACAATACAAATAAGATTTTAATGCCATCGACATGAATTCCAATTCAAGGTTTTCACACTTGTAGTCGTGAAAATGAAAACAAAAGGTAGGTGTGTGAATGCGCAAGATAATAGTGTCGTTTTGTTTTAAAGAATTGTGACAAGTATTGAGGGTTCAAAACCCTTGTGTGGACAGCTTGTGAGGAAAAGATAAAAATGAAAAATGATTGCCAAGACTATTGTGGCCGGTGTAACAACTTCTTTATTTATCTTCTTGTTACTATTGTTGTATACTGTTTCAACATCGCAAATCACAGACTGTTTCAACAACGGGATTTGAGTTCTGACTGTTTCAGCAACGTCGTCTCAAGCAGCAATGATGGTTAATTCTGGATTAAGGTGCAGCTGTTGTGGCCAGTGTAATAACTCCTTCTTACTATTGTGTGAATTGTTGTTTCAACATCGTAGACCACGGACTATTTCAGCAATGGGGTTTGTGTGCTTTTGACTGTATCAGCAATGGGTCTTCAAGCAACAACAATAATCTACAGTTCGAACTGTTTCAACACTATATATTTCTGATCGATGGTTAAGTATGAGAGTAATGTAAAATTACATGTAAAACGAATTAAACATATAGCAAAGAGAAGAGGCATTATATACCTTTGGAAATATAGGGTAAGGTGATAATGTAAGTTTTAAATGTGTGTGGAAAAAGGATGTAATGGTAGAAAAAAGTGTGAACAAAAAGGTACATTATAGGGTCCTAACAAATGGTATTTTTTGGACCACAATTTTTCCGATAGGGAAAAGATTACTTTTGCACTCCTTAAGGTCGTCCCCCATGTTAAGGACTGGTGGGACACTTACTATGAACAAAGGGCCATAGAAGAATCTACAATATTTGTAGTTTCCCCTAAATGGTATTCCTTTGGGGATGCCATTAAAGAACAATAATACCATGTAGGAAGCTACGAATACCAGTACAGCAGGTGGACCACCTTGCATCAAGAAAGGGACGAGACAAGAAGAAGAGGCGAGAGTTTGGATCTACAAACTCCTTGTTGTTCCTGAGATTAAAATTAAGGCTCAAAGAATAATGTCAGGCATTAGGAAATTTTTTAAGAGAGTTTGTTTTAAAGTGTTTTTTCTACCTTAGTTGCATGAGAAAAAATCCTTAAATGAAATTAACAGTTTGACAACACATAGGCCGTATTTCGTATCTGAGCCGAAATTGCAATATCGAATAGTATGAGATGAAAATACAAAACTGTAAAAAAAAGTAGGGCATGAATTAAGGAAGAGTCCTAACTTGTTTGCAGTAGAGGAAAAGAGATAGTGTCACCTTGAATAGCACCCAAAATGCAGTAATCTACACAGCAAGAAGGTCTTGATTTACTCGCAGTAAATGAAGAGGAAAAACTGCTAACTTAATAAAATATTGAGACCTTGTGATTACAGTAGTTGTTGTACTAAATTGTAACCAAACATTTATCAAGGAATACATAAAGGAATGTTGAGAAATGGAAAACAAAATAAACACATAACGCAGATTTAACAAAACATGGAATATATGTCTTCACTTGTATTAATACTCTATAAGGATACTTTTCTCTATTACAATCGGTAAGAAGCAGCCTGAAATCAAGGATGACTTTAGGGGATAAATTTCGCTCATGGGCTAATTTTCCAAGGTTTTCCCGCCAAAAATATTCGCTATTCTAAAAATGATTCGCCCAAATTCTATAGGATAAAATTATTTTACCTTAAAAATCACCAAGATTTTATACAAACTATATAAAATTCTTAGGAATTTGAATATTTTTACAAAAATATCGCCAAACATTTATAGTTGGCATATGAAGGATTAGTAAGATTCGCCAAGGTTTCTACATTTTAAAATAAATTTCAATCCTTAAAATCATCCCTGTCTAAAATAAGTCTTTAATCTATGTATTTATACAAAATCATCTCAATTCAAAATGGTTGGACTTCTCATAATTCCAAAAATAGTAAATTTTACAATATGTAAAAATGAAAACTTTCGTTGGCCTTCTCCTCTATCTCTTTTTCTGCTGGCGGAGGCATTTCTTATCCTCATCCTTTAGCCTAGAAAAAATTGTCATCTGATCCTGACCCATATGAGTCGTATGCACATGTTTCTCACTTGTTTCTAGATGTGTTGGCTTTCCCGTATTCGACACATTAGATGCATATGCTCACTAAATGTACCACCAACCCAGAAGGTGAAGTTGCCTCATCTACTTCAAAAATGTATAACTTCTTTTCTATCTGAGGCAACCTTTCGTATATCTTCTTTTATCCCAAAGATGTGGCCTATAATTGCATTCTTGTACTTGCTATCCATTTGTTTATTTGGATAAGATCAAGTTGGATCATTTGTTGGATGATCATCATGGCTTCTTCTTTTCTTGTCCTAGAGTTACATTGGTTCCTTGCTAAGCCAATATTCCCCAGGTATTTGGAGATAGTATTTCCTTCAACATCAAGTAGCCCTTTTTCTAGTGAAGATATTGGTTCTAGACAAGCTTCATGTACCTCTCTAGACAATCTTTTTCTTTTGGTAAGATTTGATTCCCATGGCTTCAAAATTATGTCACCTTTGGTTTTCTTAGATAGAGACAGTCGAGGAGCTACTGATACATCATATTTTGGTACTATAAATATAGCCTCCTGAATCTTAGCCTGAGATGCATGGGCTTCCCTTTCTTTAATGTAAATTTTATTATGAGAAAGGTCTACCAATCGATAACAATTTTGAATGGCTTCCAGTTTTGTAAAAATATCTTGTTGGGCTGATTCCAGATTTTCATGTACTTCCAGTGCTTGAGCTTGGAAAAATACCATATCTACTATTGTACCTTCAACCAATTCTATCTTGGCTTGTAGTTTCTTGACTAATTCTTCATGTTGAGTGACCAACCCTCTGTTGGCCTATGAGTTTTGATGGAGCTCATTGAGGTTAGCTTTCCATTGTTGGATCTAATGTCTGACATTGGCTATGAATTGTTCAAACTCTTTATTCATCTTATTTCATACATCCCTTTCCATGGTTGTCATCTGGTCTTGCAACTGCCTTACCAACATATTTTTTTGTTTCAGCTGATCTACTAGATTTTCTACTGAACACTGATTGGACGTGGCAAAGGCACCTAATGAGCCTGCCATTTCCCTAGTGAATTATATATAATATAGACCATGTCCATCATACAACATTCCTTTCCCTTTTAATTTTGTACCATATTTTTGATGTGTTTCTCTTGTAACTATGGTCGTTCTTTTCTTACTAAAATATAAGTCTAAAGGAGGCATTTCTTCGGCTGAAATCGGAGTAAGGTCCTCTATAAATATGACTTTGGCATTGGGATTTCCTTGAATCGACTGTAAAGGTGTTAATGACATAATGGGGCTACCTATCTCTGTGGATGGATGTTTCTTTGTTGTGTTGGTAGCCAGTTTATCTGGTGTAGACAACGATGTATCCTGTCCCTTTTTTTGAAAAGCTTCAAGCTGAGATTTTGTTTGAGTGCCTGGTGGGTTTAGTAATGAAGTCTCCACTCCTTGCATTGAGACTTTGGTATTCTTAAGATTTTCCTCAGTACTCTATTGGTCAAAACTTCCTTTCTCTAATCCCTAAGGCATAGCTTCCTGTGTATACGAATGTGCTATTGGCTCCCCCTATAATACATTTGGAAAAATATTATTTCTATGCTTCTGAAAATTATAGAAACTAGATAATTGATTGGGAGATTGAATTCATACTATGCTCCATACTTCCTCATATGTCCTGAATCCCCTGAATACTTCATCCTGAGGGGAAATATCATGCACATATTTCCTTAAATTGTATTGATTCAGATGATCTTCCACGATCTTATGGGGATCGTGGCATTTAAACTCAATATCAACTAATTTGACATCTTCTAGAGTTGTAGCCTATACTTTCGAATGATCAAAATCTTGCAACAAAAACATACCAACCTAAAGAGGGAAGTTTGGCCATACCTTTTTCGGGCCTCTTTCAATTCTTTACTAATGCCCCATGTCATGGCCTAATAACCCTTCTCTCGGCATACTAGTCGATCTGGTAAAATTTTTGGGAGAGCATGGGGGGGAACCGAGCACCCAAAAACCCTGATATAGGAAAACTTTTCCTCAATATACCAGTCTAATAATTTTCTCAAGTTAGCCATGATTCTGTCTGAAATTCTGGGAGGTGGGAAACCGTATAGGGAGATATGAATTGGAACCACTACATAATGGAATATTTCATAGAAAAAATGATTGTCTTTGTCTTCCCACAACTTGGAGTGATAGAAATGGATAGGCACGACGTTGGTTGGGTTCCAACTCCAGCTCATCAGAGGGAAATGAGTGATTAAAAAAATGGAATCCATGATGTATGCCAACATGTATAAAGGAGAAGGTTTCCCTTTGGACTTTTCCAACTGGTACCCTATGATTTCTTTGCCCAGGTTATCTGATAACATCTTGGCCCAGTTGAAAGAATAGCCCTCGGCCACTTCATTCATAATTGGTACCCATGCCAGTAGGAAATGAGAGGATTCATTTTTATTGAATATCCTACATATCATCATAGCCACATAAATCATATGGGCATCTAACGATGTGGTGGCATATATCCCTTGAGTGTCGGCTTTGAATTTCTCAGGATGCCCCCACCATGTCTTGATTAAATCAGTGTAGTTTTTCCCATACTATGTGCACTCTTGTTGGTCAAACTCTATTATGAATTCGACATTGTAACTATATTTAAAAATGAGGGATAATTTATACATTACTTTAATATTCTTTGGTCGAAAAGACCCAACAACAACCTTCTGTGAATTGCAAATGCTCCTTGTTGAAATGTCGACGTTCTCCAGGGCCCAGCCTATCATGTTGTTATATGGCATGAGCCTCATCCACACAACTATATTTTGTATCTATGACTCAGCTATATCCCTGAGTTTAGTCGCATGGGTTTTGGTTATTTCGTCACCTGAATCCTCTGGGTAATTTATCAACTCATGTTGTAGAATATCCAACACCTATGTCTAGGATTTCACGGTATCTATGGCTCTCAGTGAGGTGTCTAAGAGAACATCTGTGTTCGGATCTACGCTCTCACCATATTCTTTATCCATTTTCCATGGTGCCATGATATTAATGAAATCAGAACTGTGTTACCTGTTACAGGAGAATGCGTGAGCTTATTCAGCTGGCTTAAAACTTGTTATTCTATGAGAATGAAAATATAATTCAAAATCCAATATTCTTATTCACCTTAAGCGTATTGATTTATGAATACTTTTACTAACGAAAAAATCATCTACCTTAATGAAGAAATCTTGGCAATGAACTGCAATCTATATTGAAATCATTGTCATTTATTCATGATTAATGCCATAAATATTGGTGGTTCGTGATCGGGAACTTGGATGAAACAGGTTTGAAAATTCTCGAATCGCGAACTCGTGAGAAATTAATTATGAGATAATGTTGTTGAAGATATTAATTAATTGTGTTTAACATTAAACGTTTTCAGGTATTTAGGCTTCGGGATTTTAATGAGTAGCTCAAGATAGAATCCTCGAAACCCAAAACTGTGAAATGATTAATTATCGGATAATCGTTTTTAGTTTTAATTAACCCCTTTTAAGTTTGAAAGGTTTCAGAAGTTTAGACTTCGTATATTTCAAGATGTGAGGGATGATAAATGCACTAACTTACAAAGTATGAACTTATTAACTGATTAACTTAATTAATTAAGATTTGATATTTCAAGATTTTACCGCTTCGTGGAATTGAAAGTTAGTTCCTTGTTATATTCCTGAAAGGCTATTACCCATAGTGATTTGTTAAAGATGATGTCATTTTAAGTGATGTGTCGGGGCTAGGGTGTGCCAAGTGTTAATTAGAATCATATGAATTTTTAGATGAAAAGATTGGATAAAGGTGCCATGTGTTGACTCAGGGAAGATTTAAAACGTACATGTGTACCATGACTCATGTCTTTCAAAAGTTGGTGAAAAAGTGATAATGGATATATTTGGGTTTTGGGCTTTTTAAAGTTATGACTTGTTGAAATTTCCGAAGCGTGAAGCTCCGAAGTGGCCTCTAGCGACTTATCTCTTTAACCATTTGGCAGCTCCACAAATCCGAAGATATTTAGGATCATTCGTTTAGATGGAAGACTTCATCTATGATGTATATCATGAAAGTATTATTCTTATTTAACCAGGAATGAAATTTATTTAATGTCCAAAAGTTTAGAAATATATATGTTTCAACATGTGCTCCATCTGGGGATCGCGTCTCCCTACGAGGCATGGAAGAATAGTAGACTAAGTGCCTTCATTAGGTAAATGGAGTCATTGTTGTGTTCCTGGGGAACCAATTTGGGAAAATTATACAGAGAAAAATCAAACTTCAGCCGTGTCTCTAAAAGATTTCAAAACATAATCAATTACTGATCTCAAGTTAGGCTATTAATAAGTTTCCTTTTTTTGAAACTAATTCTAAATTTGCTTAAGATAATCAAAAAAACTTTAACTTAACTATCATACTTTGGTTGATTTTGTTTACTTCAAGGAAAAGCAATTTTAATGATTTATTCAGCGAATCCCTGGTCGATATAGGATGCAAATATTATCGGAAAGAGAACTAGCTACCAGAGTATGTCTATACATGTACAAAAACCTTATAGATATCATAGATATTTCTTCACTACCAATGAGCCTGTTCAGTACCCCAGTGAAGTTATCTACATCTCCCATTGAATTTCCTTTCACCACTTCAAATAGCATTTTTTCATTTTATTTGAGATGAGGGCAATCATTTTATGAATTTCCTTCTCTTTTGGACAAAATTGGGGCAATCGATTTTACAAATTTCCTTTCACCATTTGTATTGGACTAGATGGGGGAAATCAATTTATGAATTTCCTTTCACCATCTATCTTATATGTTTTATATATTTTTGAAGCGGGGGAAATCAACTTGTATGTGTCATAAGGGATGATATCTGCTTAAGATTTGACAATGAAGGCCTGTCAACAATTTTTTATTGTACTCTGAGCTAGATCTTTCTCGATCTTCAAGACATCTTTTCCTATAGGGAATATTTTATTGGGAACTTTTATTTTCCAGGGATTTTTCTTGAGTAGGTTTATCAGTAAAAATATGATAGAAGAGATAAAGTTATCAGGATTAGCCTAGACATACTTTCTTTAAGTTGGAATCAAAAGAACATAAATATTTTCACCTACTTTTGTTTTAAAGATATGTTTTTAAGTTTTCAAAGTTAGGGAGAAATCTTTTCTTTCTATGAAGATTTAAGGACAGGTTATGAAGATTTAAGCACATGTCATGAAAATCAAAATAGAGTAAAAGCTTAGAGATAGGAAAAGTGAAATAGAACGAGGGATGAGAGGGTTTGGCATAAAACAATCTCACTTCCACACAGTTCTCTTTTCAATTACCAACTTCTCTTCTTTCTATTTCTATCTCATTTTATTTTTATTTGGAGGTTTTCAGATCTATACTTTTCTGATCTTTGATCAGGTGATCATTTTTACATGAGTAGAATTATGCTAAGATTCGATGAGATTTATTTTAGCATTTTAAATTGAAAAATAAGCATAGAAGTTCATACCTTGGATTTCATTTATATTTGAAACCTAACCAATTATTAATTCATCACCTGTTTGAGAGAAAAAAAATTATTCTGAAAACTGAGCGTTGAATTTCGATATCTTCTTATTCCTCATCTGATAATAAATGTCCTGTAAAAAGAAACAATCAGAGAGTCCCGCAAAATAGAAATGATATACAGTACAGACATTTTATTTTTTTCTTTTCGGAGTATTAAATAAAACTAGGTTTATAAAAAGTAAAATTCAGGTATCCTATGAAGGAAAATAAAGTTGCAAAAGTAAACATAAACCAAACCGCTATATACAATGGTACTGTGAAACATTTTTATTGCATGAAATGTTTTAGATAACACCCGTTTATTGGGGTGTCAAAAATTTTCCCATCGAGATTCTCTTGTAAGAATGAATTCTTACCCTCTGTAGATGCAATCCTCAATGGTCTGAACCAGAGGTGATCAAACTTATCGTGCTTACCTAGATCTTTGTTCTTGACATCCCATTTCAAAATTAAATCACCAGGAAGAAATTCCCTATCTTTCTCTTTTTTGTCGAAAAGGGATTTCATATTATCTTGGTATTTTTTAAGTGTAACATCAACTTCAGCCTTGTTTTGTTGGACTTCGATTATTTGGTTTATCCTCCTCATTACTTCATTTGGATCTTCATTCACATCTTGCCACAAATTTATTACTAGAAGAGATAGATTAATAGGGAGGACAATGTCGGTTCCATAAACCATTTGGAAATGAGACATTCCTATTGATTTCTTAGTACCGATCTGATTTTCCCATAAGGCGTACTTTAGGTGAACCTGCCAAGCCTCTCTATTCTCCCTTAATAATTTCTTTATTGTATTCATCAATATTTTTTTGGATGTGTTACACATTATTTTTGTCATCCCTATGATCGTTAATGATGTAAACCTATCTATTTCCTTTAGAGGGGTCACAGTGGCCTAAGTTCCTGAAGAGAGAAGGAAGAAGAACTTTTCCTGAGAAAAGAAGTTGCTTTTTTCTATGTAAAAACCTTATAAAGAGAAATGTACGCAGGTTGCTATATAGCCAGGGTGCGGGAATGGCAAATTCCCACAGGTTGCTATATAGCCAGGGTGCGGACATTCCAGCATGTAGAAAAAACGTACGGTTTCTCAAATTTTTTAGAAGGAGAAGCTTCTTGGGTGAGGTGGCATCCGAACGGTTTGGATCTTACTCGCTTTCATGATTTAGTGGGATCATCCTAACCTCCTCACCTTATCTTCTTCAGCT
>JZKD02S1081223.1:377891-398830 GCA_000966675.3 Picea glauca | reverse complement strand
TACTCGCTTTCATGATTTAGTGGGATCATCCTAACCTCCTCACCTTATCTTCTTCAGCTTATAAAAGGAGAGGAATTCTCATGGAGAAAGTTAGCTTGGATGAGATTGAGCTTTTTGGTTGGCTTGGAATTATTAGCTTGATTGGAGTGGTTTTAATATTTGCTTTGTCAAGATAGAGTGTATCAGATCTATGGTTTCAGAATCCTTGGAGTAAGAAGTGTGTGGGGAACGAAGGACAGTTGGAAGGGACCTTACGACATCAAGGCATTGGTTGTAATCTCTCTTTCACATTTAATATGATACAGTAATATGTTTCTTTCCCATAAAGTTAGATCTACTTTATTACATGATTCCTTGATCACATGTATAGTCTAAGGTTTTGAATATATTAATGTCTTTGCTGTGATTGGTTTGTGTTGTTGTGATTGGACGACTCAAGAGCATCGTAGCAGAGCAAGGAACAACAGAGATAAGGAGAGCTTTCATAAAGTAAGTACATCATCCTTCTTCTCTTGTCCATTCAATGCTTTAGATCTAGGGAAAGAGTAGTATTCTGTCACGTTTTGTTCCAGATCCAGGTGGATCTGGGGAGATTGGTCTGTGTCCGCACTAATGAATTTATCCTTAAACAGGATGATTCGGCCAACCCATTTCCCTAAGGATAATAGGTTGTAGAATGTCCCAGCACAATGTTGTATTTTTGACAAAAACTTATAATTTCCATAGATTTGAATGCTTGGGTGTTGTCTGTAACTATTTTTTGGGGGCAACCAAATCTGGATAGGATGTTCTGTTCCAAAAATTTTATAACTACCAAATCTGTGGCATTTCGATTTGGAATGGCCTCCACCCATTTTGTGAAATAATCGATAGAAGTTAAAATCCACTTATATTGGGTGCTTGACTATGGGTGGATTTATCCTATGAAGTCTAGGCCCCATTGTTGAAAAGGAGTCTCTGTCTTGACTGGGACCAAAGGTAATGCAGGGATATTTTGCTTGCTAGAGAACAGTTGGAAAGGGTTGCAGGCTCTGACTTTAGCATTGACATCGGTAGATATATTTGGCCAATAATATCCAACTCTTAGAATATTGTAGGTTGTGTCCCTCCAGGCATGATCTCCTCCACACACTCATTTGGGAAATTCATTTATGACATCCTCTATATCAGATTCTATTAGACAACGTAGTAAGAAATCTAGAGGATCTTTCCAATACAGTTGTCCTTTGATGATACAGTATTTAACTAAGTGTAGTTTCAACAATATTGCTTTTGATGGAGTCATATCACTTGGACACTGAAGGGTAAGGAGATATGAAATGATATCGTGATACCAATCATAGGAAGAAAATTTATCCTCGATATGGACTCTAGGGGTTTGATCGTCAAGTTCTCCTATGTATGGAATAGGTCCATGTGATTCCAGATGATTTATCCCAATTTCTCTGAAATTGGACTTTGCTAATATCTTCACCAAACCCTGAACTTTGACCAGCTTGGTTAGTTTTACTTCTAGATCGAATTCCTAAATTTTGGCTAACCACTGACCTCTTCTACCATCACTATCCAGCTGTACCAATATATATTTAAAAAAGATTTTTGGCACATAAGCAATTATTCTGGAGTGCGGTACATATGTCCTGAAAGATTTGAGATCTTCCACCATGGCGTAGGCTTCGTTTTCTAGTATATTTTATCCTAATTTGACGTCTCTGAGACTTTCACTGAAAAACATAATCGACTGCTCGAAACATTCTTCATTCTTTTGGAGAAGTACTGTTGTGATAGTATTTTCCAATGCAAAAGAAAAGATCAGGAATTCCTTAATACAACGAGGACTAGTTAATATTGGAGATTCACTTATAGCTTTCTTAACTTGCTTGAATGATGCTTTAGCTTCAGAATTCCATTTTATTTCATTGTCTTTGTTCAACATATCTGTGATTAATTTAACAATTTCAACAAAGTTAAGGATAAACCTTCTCAAAATAATTATTTTACCTAAAAAAGACTAGATTTCTTTTTTATTTTTAGGAATGTTTATTGTGTCAATAACCTCGATTTGCTTGGGATCAACCTTTTTTCCATATTTAAAAACCATATGACATAAAAGTAATCCTTCTTGCATAGCAAAATGATACTTTTTAGGCTTTAGAGACAAACCAAATTTTCGACATTTCTCAGAAGTTTTTTTGAGATGAAACAGATGTTTTGCATGAGAATTCGAGAAGACTGTTAGATCATCTAAGTAAAAAATGACAAACTTATCTCTCTCACTGATGAAATCTATATCCATTTCTCTTTGGAAGGTGGCCCCTACATTCATCAAACCAAACGACATTTTATCATACATGAAATTTGCCCATGGAGTAGTCAATGATTTTTTTTCTTTATCATCTTCGTTGACAACAATTTATTTATAACCTAAGAAGCCATTGATCATCAACATTCTATTTTCTCCAACTAATTTTTCCAGGACATGATCCATTTTTGGCAGTGGGTAGTTATCGTTCAGGGATGACCGGTTTAAATTTCTAAAATCCACACAAAGCCTAATTTCTCCACTTTTCTTTCTAACGGGTACCAGATTTGCTACTCATTCAGAATACCTAAGTGGGACAATAATCTTTGCGTCAAGAAGCTTATTGACTTCTCTTTCTATTACAGGTAAGAGGATAGGGTTTATCTGTCTCATATTTTGTCTAAATGGTTTGATACCCTGTTTCAAAGGAATATTATGCTCAATCATAGAGGTATCATAAGTTTTTAAATCATCATAGGAACAGACAAATACGTCTTTGTATTGTTTAATAAATTTGACATATTTTTTTTTCTTCTGAACTGAAAGGTATTTAGATAACTTGACTATCTTAGGTTCTTCTTTAGTTCCTATGTCACAGTCTTCAACCTCCTTAGGTTGATTTCATAGGGTAGATTTCAAGGGAATGTCATCTTTGTCAAACAACCTCTCTAAGGGTATCAGTCCTCTATGGATCTGATTGTTCTTAAGTACAAGCAGTCAATGATTTGTGATATTATCTTGGAACTTTTTAGGCTCTTCACCTTCTTGCATGATCCAGATAGGATCATTCTGGTTCTCTTGATCTATATGAGTCTCAGAGAATTCATTGACCATTTCTATAAATTTGTTAATCTGCTCGTCATCTTCAAAGATCTGCCAATGTTTCACATTATTTTGGATTGAAGGTTTTTGCCTGATTTCTATATGATAATTTAGTTTTAGGATAGTAGGAGGCATAAAAGTCACAAAAGCTTTGGCCAAGGAGTCTGCCTGTTGATTTTCCATTCTGGGAATGTTATGAATGTTAAATGACGAGAAGAAATTCTCAATCAGATCCCAGGCACAATTTCTATATGACCATAGCCTTGGATGTTTTTCTTGATATTGTTGCATTATTTGTTTTACAATAAGTTCTGCATCACCATAAACTATTAGATTTTTAATTTTTTGTTTCTTGACAGTCTCCAATCCGAAGACTAGAGCTTCGTACTCAAAGACATTATTAGTATAATCGATTTCCCACTATAACCTGTATGAAAAGGGAATGACATATTCATATCTAGGTGCAACAAATAACACTCCTACCCCTACCCCTTCGCTGGATGAAGCGACATCAAAAAACATTTTCCATACTCCTTCTCTGTTATTTACACTTTTCTATGTTTTTTCTATTTTTTTGTTTTCCTCTTCTATACAGTCATCAAAATCAGCGTCTAATGATAAAATACAATTTCCTACATCCTGATCGGCAACATAGACTAGATAGTTGTTTGGGTTTTGAGGGTCACTTACAGTATATGCTAGTCTAGTCTCTTTGTATAGTCGAGTAAGTTGTCCACCAAAAATCGGGATCGAAGCGTATGTCATGTCCAGTTGAAGTGATCCACCAAGTTTTGTGCCCCAAGACCTGGATAAAATCATGCCATACTTGACAGGGATGTCAACAACGAATACATCCATAAAAATACTCTTTACAAGAATCTGTGCAATATTCACTACTAGATCTAGAATCAAAAGAATATAAGTCCTGATAAGATCTAATGATTTCAAGGCCCAACTTTTCCATGATAACTTTAGGCATTAAGTTGTGAGAGGCCCCAAAATATAACATGCAATTATGAACTAAATGATCATGCATAGTTAAGGTAATATAAAAAGGAGCTACATAATCCTTATCATTTTCAATGTGCAGACCAAACATAATCGTAGGCTTTTCATCTTGTAAATTTATTACATCTGCATCACATTTTGCATCAGAAAAATTAATCATTTTAGCAATTTGTTTTTTTATAAATTGGATTCTTAGCAAGCTCATCCAGAGGCATGGGGATTCTTACCAAGCTCAACCAGTTTCTTTTTTTCTTTCTCTAGTTGTAGCTTGTGCTTCATTATTATCTGTTTTCTTGGTTTGTGTTGTTGGAGTTACTTCACACACACCTAGGATTTATTTTTCCTAAGTTTATTCCTTGTTTATTATTCATAATTAGTCATTATCCAGTCTCCTATATTTTAGGGGAGAATATTCCACCTCAAGAATATTCTCTTTCAGTTGATACTTCGGTTTGACTAGTTGAGTTGAGTTTAGATGTTGCATTGGGATCATCACCATGCAACATTGGGATCATCAACATGAAACATTGGGATAATCACCATAATAATTCAACCTTGCCTTGGTATCATCACCATAGTGGTGCATTAGCATTTATTCCCTGATTTAACTCCTCACTTCTCTATTTTCAATCAGTTAACTGAAGACTAGTTGACTAGTTAATTCAACTAGGTGGTAGTTCACTCCCATACTGCCTGAGATACTAGAATAGGTGGCACTTCACTCGTGTAATTTATGGTGTGTGTAAATATCACTCTAGAATAGCACTATGGTGCATTCCTCAATTTGAACTCATTGAGATATACAAAGTATATCATGTGTAAAGTATTCATTATTCATAATGGTTAATGAGAATTCTTCCATTATTTCTCTCCTTATTCTTTCTCCAATTCTGTCTACAAATGTGTGTATTATTGTTTAGATAGATCTATTTTTTGTAGTTTCAACACATTTACATGGTATCAGAGCTGATGGACTACTAAGAAAAAGATACACCAAAATTGTTTGCAGGTACAAAAGATTGAAGACAACGGAAAGATGGAATTCCAAAAAGAATTCATTCTTACACCTTACAACTATTTTTCATGGAAGGAGAAAATAGCCATACATATCTGATGCAGAGGGTTGTACAGGTTAACCATGAATACATATACATAGTTTCCATAACCCATATAAAAATCCAAGTACTTACATCGCATGGATGAGGCACTCGGAACAATTTGTGGTCTTATTTCTCCTGATCTCCTTTTTCACATATTTTCCTGTAAGACTCTCAATGAAGCCTGGAAAATATTGGAAGGGATAGTTGGAAAACAAGATGAGATGAGGGGACACATGCTATAGGTGGATCTACTCACATTGGATCCAAAAATATTCGAAAATATCCAAGATTGCTTTACAAAATTCAATGATTTACTGTCGCAACGCAAAGCTTGCAGGGTTGATAAATAAACGAAGGAGAAACAAATGGTTCTCACCATTCTCTCCAAGATTGGTCCTGAATTATTTGTATTCATATATACATTCCATACTATCATATTCACCTCTGGAGCCACCTGGAAGATGCCTTCTCTTGAGGACTTTATCGAATCCTTGACACAAGAGTAAACCAATCTCATCAACATGGGCACAATAAAAGGACCAAGGGTGCATGCATTCACTGTGCATGATGGCAGCCAAAAATATCATAAATCTTAATATAAATATAAGAAAAAATATCATGCACATATCAAGAAGGAAGGGTACACAAAACCCTTCATTGATGCCTTCAGATCCAAAGGAGAAAAGGGAAGGAAATGAGAGAAAAGCACATATTGTCACAAAGGATTCCGTTCGAAATCCACATGCATGAAAAAAAATATATATCATATGTCTCAGATACTTCAGAAAAACAACATTGGAGATTGCATCCCTGAGGGTGAAAATAAGAAGAAGCCAGAAGATTTGAATTCTAAGAAAGGCAATTCTAGCCATGCCTTGATTGCCATCAAATCCTCCCCCGATGCTTGGATTGTATATTGAAGAGAATCACATCATATGGATACCTCAGGAGAAGTATATTCTTCTTTGGATGTATGGAAAGGTCCTCCCATTCTGATGGGGGACAACTCTTCTATAGAAGTCACCAGCAAAGGAAGGATTGAACTCACCAATGGAAGTTTCGAGAATGTGTTGCATATTCCCAAGATTTCTATCAACCTTCTCTCCGTGTATCATATGACGAATTCTGGCACTGGAAAGAAATTTGTAGTCACACCAAATGTCATGGACATCTACGACATGAAAACCAGCTCCAAGGTTGCTACCAGTGAGGTAAATCATTAGTCTAGATTGTATACATTTTTTGAATTCATTGAATCTAATTCTTCTTTACTACATACTCATGTTGATGAAAGTAGTATGATATGGCACTAAAGGTTTGGACATTTGAATTTTAGATACATGCAAAAACTTAGCAAGAACATATTAGCTTATGGTCTACCAGAAATCCATTTCTCAAGGGGAGTATGCGAGGGATGTGTTCTCGGGAAACACCCTCAAGAGAAATTCGACAAAGGAAAGTCTTAGTGAGATTCCACACCTTTAGATCTGATCCATAGTGACCTTATGGGTCCTTTTCCTCATCCATCCATAAACAAAGTGAGGTTTGTTCTCAATTTTTTTATGATTTCTCACATTTTACTTGGGTCTACTTTCTCAGGCAAAAATCTGAGGTCTTTCAACACCTCAAAGATTTCAAAGCCTTGGTTGAGACACAGTCCAGAAAGAAGATGAAAGTCCTCCGAGCTGATAATGGGGGAGAGTATGTAAATCATGAGATCAATAACCTTTACCAAGAGGTAGGGATTCAAATGCAACATTTAGTTCCCTATACTCCATAGAAAAATGGAGTTGTTGAGTGGAAAAAACCGATCTCTAAAGGAGATGGCATCTTGCCTGTTGCATGCAAAGTCACTACCATAGAGACTATGGGCCGAAGATCTTAACTATGAAACATACATCCAAAACAAATTTCCTCATAGGTTTATCAAGGATAAGACCCCCTACGAGGCTTGGAGTAGCCGCAAACCAAAAGTGGCCCACTTTCGCATTTTTGGTTCACGTGCATGGGCCCAGATTCACTCTGAAAAGAGGAAGGCACTTGATCCACATAGAACTAAGTTCATTTTTGTTGGATACCCTAACAGTGTGAAGGGATATCGGCTTATTGATCTTTCCTTAGATTGGCTCATCATTGAGCATAGTGTCCAATTTGAGGAAAGTGTATCGCATGTACCTCAACAACCACATGCAGACACCTTCACTCTTCCACCTGTCTGAGATGATGAGCATGCACATGTCGACTCTTATTCATATGAGAGTTCTGATTTAGAGGACTCAGAGGATTCAGAGTCAAAGTTAGATTTAGTACAATCATATGAAGAGTCAGAGCATCCAGATGCAGTTGCAGAGCCAGAGTAGAGGCCCAAGTGGGTACAAACTACTCTTCAGGATGCAGGGGATCTCGTAGGTGATTGAACCAATACTAGGAGGACTCGATCTAATTTTGAGGAGGCCCTTGTTGTACTCACTGTCACTGAACCATTTCCTTCCAAGCATCCTTTCTTGGTCCAGTCTTCAGATCCACAGTCTTATGGAGAGGCTACTAGAAATCCCTTTTGAAAATATTCCATGCAGGAGGAGTACAACTCCCTCCTCAAGAACCAGACTTGGGATCTAGTTCCCTTTCCTTCTGGGAGGAAACTTATTAGATGAAGATGGGTCTATAGGAACAAGAGCGTAGTGGATGGACAGATCAAGAGATACAAATCCAGGCTTGTTGCCAAAGGCTTTCAGCAGGTACATGGTATTGACTATGATGAGACCTTCACCCCAGTAGCGAATATGGATTCTATTTTATTGGCCCTTGCCATTGTGGCAACCAAGGGATGTGAATTCTATCATATGGATGTGAAGAATGCATTAATTCATGGTGATCTCTCTAAGGAGATCTACATGGAGAAGCCCCATGGATTTATGAAGGACTCATATTTGGTTTGTTGACTAAAGAAGTCACTTTATGGCCTCAAGTAGGCTTCGAGGGTATGGTATGCCAAGATGGACTCCTACCTGTTGTCACAGAACTTTTTACATTGTAAATCAGACCCGAATGTATACATGCTCATGATGGTTGATTCAATTCTACTTTTAGTTATGTATGTCTATTATTTGTTGATCATCGGTTGCTTGACTTCAGTGATTTCTGCAGTCAAGAGGATTATACATGACAGGTTTTTGATGATGGACATGGGTTTGCTACACTTTTTCCTTGGACTCGAGATTAGTCAATATGCATCAGGCATCAAACTGTCTCAAGCTAAGTATGCACGAGATCTCCTTGAGAGATTTCACATGACAGACTGCAAGTCTACTCCGACTCCTTTCCTATCAAGAGTCAAACTTGAGGATGGAGGGGAGACTCCACTGGTTTACAACACACTATACAGACAGCTAGTGGGGATCTTGTTGTATCTCACACACTCTAGACCAGACCTTTCATATGAAGTTGGCGCAGTTTCCAGATTCATGCAAGAGTCGCATGAGCTACATTGGAAAGATGCAAAGTGTATCCTTCAATATGTACAGGGCACCATCACCTTTGGGATTCATTATGCAATAGTCTCTACATTATATCTCATTGGGTTTACTTATTCTAAATGGGCTGGCGATAGCATTGATGCAATTCCACATCTGGTTACTCACTCAGTCTTGGTTCCAGGCCTATCTGTTGGTCGATCAAGAAGCAAGTTGCCATTACTCTATCATCAGTCGAGGAAAATTACAGAGGGATAGTTAACATAACCATTCAATCTTTGTGGCTACAACATTTTCTCATAGAGTTGGGCATTCAGTTTCATTAGCCAATCGTCATCTCGTGTGAAAACCAAAGCTCTTTGAAGTTCTACAGAGATCCATTTCAGAGGCAACGAACGAAGTACATCGAGATCCACATGCACTACATATGGGACTTAGTACAAGAGGGGATATTCAACTTATAGTTATGTCCTTCAACATAACAAACAACAGACATTTTCACCAAGACCTTCATTGAGTAGAAATTCCATTCTCTGTCAGGTTGTCTTGGAGTGAAGGACACAGTTGCCTACCAACTGTAGTTCTTATTTTTACATACATTTTACCTTGAGGGCGGGGGTTTCCCATGAGGTTTTCCCTCTTTCCTCACTTTATTTTCAATGTATATTTTGTACTTGGATACCTAACATGGCCTCGTTGTCAGGACCCAATCTTTATTTTCCCCATAGTGATGTTCAGAGGGGGTGTTGGAGTTACTTCACACACACCTAGGATTTATTTTTCCTAAGGTTATTCCTTGTTTATTATTCATAATTAGTCATTATCTAGTCTCCTATATTTTAGGGGAGAATATTCCACTCGAAGAATATTCTCTTTCAGTTGACACTTCAGTTTTACTAGTTGAGTTGAGTTTAGATGTTGTATTGAGATCATCACCATGCAACAATGGGATCATCACCATCCTAATTCGACCTTGCCTTGGTATCATCACTAGAGTAGTGCATTAGCCTCTATTCCCTAAGTTAACTCCTCACTACTCTATGTTCAGATAGTTAACTAAAGACTAGTTGACTAGTTAACTCAACTAGGTGACAGTTCACTCCCATAACTACCTGAGAGACTAGAATAGGTGGCAATTCACTCCTGTAACTGCTAGTGTGTGTCCAGATCACTCTATACCACCAAAATGGTGCATTGGTTCACCTCAAGCCGAACTCAATGAGATATACAAAGTATATCATGTGTAAATTATTCATTATTCATAACTATTAATTAGAATTATTCCATTCTTTCTCTCCTTATTCTTCTTTCTCCAATTCTCTCTGCAAATGTGTGTATTATTGTTTAGCTATATCTATTTTTTGCATGTTCAACACATTTACATGTGTTTCTAGGGTTTCAAGAATTTTATTTTGGGCAACTTGTTTTTCAACTAGTGGTTTAGTAACCACCACCTCATTCGCTTTGGTTCTTAATATAATCTTTTTTGATGGAATACTTGTAGTATTTTTTTCTCTGGGCCTTAAATTATACTTTTGTTGAAGTTCTTCCATAATGGATTCAATTATTCCTTGATATGCAGACTCTCCTAGGTTATCTATACTTTCCTCATTACTAAACATGGGCTCTTGGTCTAGAGATCTTTCATAATCTTGTCTAGTTAGATGAGTTTATTGGTCTTCATCACTAAGATTTTTTATATCCTCTTCTAGCCCCTCATAATTATGCATATCATCTCCTATAAAAAATTTCATTTTAAAAGGACCTTGTATTGCTTTATCTTCATTTTTTACTTGTCTTTGCTGGGTCTCAGGGTTAGGATTTCTCCTGAAATATTTTCAAGCAAATGGATTAGGTTTGGCTTGGTCTAGTTCCATTCTAGAAATTTTGTTTGACAAATATTTGATTATATTATCCATGTCATCCATTTTTTCTTTGGTAAACCTCCCTGATTTGGAGGGCCCTACTTGTTCCCTGAAGCATTTAGGTTCTTTAGTTCATGTCTCAACCTTGGATTTTAGTTTACCATATGCCATCATGTTTGATTTAATTTCTATAGCGTCGTATTGCATCCCTGTGAGGGTAGCCGGTCTTCTTTCCCTTAAAAGCAGAGCGAAGTTAGGTTCAAAAGCCCCTATGAAAGTCACCTTCACTGTAGGTTGAGAGGGTTTAAATTCTGCTAGAATATTATGATAAAGTTTGTTAAATCTCTGAGTAAATTCTAGAACCGACTCAGAGTTCTTCTTTCCCAATGCCCCGAATTCAGTCAAGTAGTAAATATGGTCTTTCATTTCTCTCCATTGTCTTCAAAAATCATTTTCTAAATCATCGTAGGACCGAAGGGATCCTATCGAGAGTCCTTGAAACCAGATTCTTACTTTCCCTTCGAACATTTGAACTAAAATCCCGAAATAAACAACTTCATGCTCAATTCCTAATATATCAGCAAATTGATTGAAAAAGGTGATATTCTCTGTGGCAGTTAAATCTCCTTCTCCCGTAAATTTGGTAATTTCTTCATATAATTTTTAGTTAAATCATGAAGGGTGGGGGTGAGGACCAAGGGAGCGTATATGGCCGCCACTTTTGAAAAAATCCTAGTGGGTGGAGGTTGTCCTTGACCACCTCCCCCTCCACCACCACCTCCTCCAACACCACCTCCAATGACAACAATTCAAAGTCTAGGGGATGAACTTTGGGAATTAAAAAGAGGGTTTTCAAAAACTTCTACGGACCGAAGTGGCAACCTTTCAACTTCCTTAGGATGCAACGAAGGGAAATATGGAAAATGATCATTAGGGAAAGTAAAGTCTAGAAAGGGAGGGAAAGAAAAACATGGATTGGTTTCTTTAGAGTTACAAGATGTATATATAGGTGAACCAGCAGGAGACAAATTGGGGTATAAAGTACGTTTTTTAGGACTTTGGAGAAATGAAACCTTTTCTTTAGGTGAGGATGGGGTAGATAGAAAAGTAATCATAGCGAGTATAGAAGAGGATCTTTTATTCAGACTATTTGGAGAATCAAAAGTGTCAATTTCAATCTTTCTTTTGGGTACAAATTCCTCTAGGTTCTCGTTCCTAACCTCATACTAGCTAGTCAAGGCCTCCATAGAGGGTGTTTGTTTAATATTATTTTCAGGGGTTTGTTCTTCAATTGGAACCTTAGTATTGACTTGTTTGATTTTCAGTTAGTATTTCTTACCTATCGATGTGGTAGTCGACTTGAGGTATCCCTTTGGTTTTAATAAATTTTTGGGATCAAATATAGGTGTGGTCTACCTATCATCCAGATTGCTTCTGGTATTCTTTCGATTAAATGCCATCTTATTTGTAGTGGAGTCACCAAGTGAAAAATAAAAAATAGTTGTAATTCAGTGTTCAACCTTCATTCACTATCAAAGATAGAATCTCACCTTGTCCTTTTCCCAGGGAAAAATAACTTTGTTTCTTCGTCCCTGGCAACGACGCAAAAAATATGTTGTTCCTGAGATTAAACTTAAGGATCAAAGAATAATGTCAGGCATAATGAATGTTTTTGAGTGTGTTTTAAAGTGATTTTTTACCTTAGTTGTATGAGAAAAATTCCTTAAATGAAATTAACAGTTTGACAACACAGAGGTCGTATTTCATATCTGAGTCAAAATTGCAATATCGAATGGTATGAGAAGAAAATAGAAAACTATAAAACATAGTAGGGCATCAATTACTGAAGAGTCCTACCTTGTTTGCAGTAGAGGAAAAGAGATAGTGTAACCTTGAATAATGCATAAAATGCAGTAATCTACACAACAAGCAAGTCTTGATTTACTCACAATAAATGTAGAGGAAAAGTTGCTTACTTAATAAATTACTAATACCTTGTGATTACAGTAGTTGTTGTACTAAATTGGAACCAAACATTTATCAAGGAATACATAAAGGAATGTTGAGAAATGGAAAACAAAAGAAACACATAACCCAGATTTAGGAAAACTTGGAATCTCTGTCTGCATTTGTATTAATACTCTATAAGGATAATTTTCTCTATTACAATTGACAAGAAGCAACCATAAATAATTCTTTAATATATGTTTTTATATAAAATGGTCTCAATTGAAAACGGTTGGATTTTTCATAATTATAAAAATACTAAATTTTACAATATGTAAAACTAAAAACCTCCATTCCCCTTTTCCTCTATCTCTTCGTCTGCTGGCAGAGGCGTTTATTCTCCTCATCCTTTACTTGGAAATAGCTGTGATCTGATCCTGACCTGTATGATTTGTATTCACATGTTTTATCATTTGTTTCCATATGTGTTGGCTTTCATGTATTCGACACATTGGATGCATCTACTCACTAATTGTACCACCAACCCAAAAGGTGCAGTTGTCTCATTTTCTTCAAAAATGCATAACTTATTTTCTATCTGGGGAAACCTTTCCTGCATTTTCTTTGCTCCCAAATATGTGACCTGTAACTCCATGCTTGGACTTAGTATCCATTTTTTTATTTGGATAAGATCAATTTGGTTCATTTACTGGATGATTGTCATGGCCTCTTCTTTTCTTGTCCTACAGTTACATTGGTTCCTTGCTATGTCAATATTCCCCATGGATTCAGAGATATTATTTCCTTCAACATCAAGTAGGCCTTTGTCTAGTGAAGATATTTCTTCTAGACAAGCTTTATGTACCTCTCTGGCCAATATTTTTCTTTTGGCAATATTTGATTCCCAGGCCTTCAAAATTATGTTACGTCTAGTTTTCTAAGATAGAGACAGTTGAGAAGATGTCGATACATAATCTTTTGGTACCAGAAATATAGCCTTTTGAAACTTGTCTCGAGTTGCACGAGCTTCCCTTTCCTTAATGTAAATGTTATTCAGGGAAAGGTCTACCACCCAGTAACAATTTTGAATGGCTTCCACTTTTGTAAAAGGATCTTGTTGGGTTGATTTTGGCTTCTCATGTACTTCCAATGCTTGAACTTGGAAAGCTACCATATCTACTATTGTACCTTCAACCAACTATATATTGTCTTGTAGTTTCTTGATTAATTTTTCTTGCTGAGTGGCCAACACTCTATTGCCCTGTGAGTTTTGATGGAGCTCATCAAGGTTAGATTTTAGTTGTTGGATATGATGTCTATCATCATCTATGACTTGTTCAAACTATTTGTTCATCTTATTTCTGACATCCCTTTCCATGGTCGTCATCTAGTCTTACAACTGCCTTACCAACAAATTTCTCTGTTTCAGCTAATTCGCTAGATTTTCTACTAAACATTGATTGGTCGTGGAAAAGGCACCTAATGAGCCTTCCATTTCCCTAGAGAATTTTGTATCATCTAGACCCTGTCCATCCTACAACATTCTTTTCCTTTTGACTGTTGTACCATATTTTTGATGCACTTCTCTTTTAACTATGGCTCTTCTCTTCTTACTAAAAAGAAGTCCGAAGGAGGCATTTCTTCAGCTAAAATCAGAGTAAGGTCCTCTATAAATATGACTTGGTCATTGAGATTTCCTTGACTCAACTGTAAAGGTGTTAATGACATAATGGGGCTACCTATCTCTATGGACGGTTGTCTCTTTGTTGTGTTGGTATCCAGTTTATCTGGTGTAGACAGTGATGTATCCTATCCCTTTTTTTGAAAATATTCAATATGAGTTATTGTTTGAGTGCTTGGTGGGTTTGTTAATGAAGTCTCCACTCCCTACATTAAGACTTCGACATTCTTCAGATTTTCCTCAGTAATCTGTTGGTAAGAAATTCCTGCCTCTAATACTTGAGGCATAGCTTCCTATGTAGATGAAGGTGTTATTGGCTCCCCTTGTAATACATTTGGAAAACTATTTGTTCTATGCTTCTGAGAATTGTTGAAATTGGCTAATTGATCAGGAGACAGAGTTCAGACTCTACTCAATACTTCCTCATATGACCTAACTCCCCTGAATACTTCATCCTGAGGGGAAATCTCATGCACATACTTCCTTAAATTGTATTGAGCCAGGTGAGCTTCCACAAACTTATGGGGATCATGCCTCTTAAACTCAATACCAACTAAATTGATGTCTTATAGAGCCACAACCTCTTGGCATACCAACTGACCTGGTTAAAATTTTGGGAGAGCATGGGGGGGAACCATGCACCCAAAAACCCTGATATAGGAAAATTTTTCCTCAATATACCAGTTTGCTATTTTTCCCAGGTTATCCATGATTTTGTCTGAAATTCTGGGAGGTGGGAAACCATATAGTGTGATATGAATCAAAACCACTGCATACTGACAGATTTCATAGAATAAATATCTGTCTTTGTCATTCCACAACTTGGAGTGATAGAAATGGATAGGCTCGGCATTAGTCGGGTTCCAACTCCAGCTCATCAGAGGGAAAGGAGTGATAAACAAAAGGGCATCCATGATATATGACAACATGCAGAAAGGAGAAAGTTTCCCTTTGGAATTTGCCAATTGGTACCCTATGATTTCTTTGGCCAGGTTGCCTGATAACATCTTGGACTAGTTGAAAGAATACCCCTCATCCACTTCATGCATAATTGGTACCCATGCCAGCAGAAAATGAGAGGAGTCCTTTTTCCCAAATATCATACATAGAATCATAGCCACATAAATCATATGGGCATCTAACGATGCTATGACATATATGATGTGAGTGTTGGCTCTGAATTTTTCAGGATGCCCCCACCAGTCCTTGATTAAATTAGGGTATTGTTTCCCATACTGTGTGCACTGCTATTGGTCAAACTCCATTATGAATTCAACATTGTAACTATATTTAAAAATAGGGGATAATTTATACATTACTTATATATGCTCCAGTCAAAAATACCCAACAACAACCTTCTGTGAATTGCAAATGCTCCTAGTTGAAATGTTGACGTTCTCTAGGGCCCAGCCTATCATGTTGTTATACAACATGAGCCTCGGTCACACAACCATCTTGTGTATATCTGACTCAGCTATATCCCTTAGTTTAGTCGCATGGGTTTCGGTTACTTCGTCGCCTGAATCCTCTAGGTAATTTATCAACTCCTGTTGTATAATATCGAACACCTATGTCCAGTATTTCATGGTATCTATGGATCTCAATGAAGTGTCTGAGAGAACATATGTGTTCAAGTTTACGCTCTTACCATCTTCTTTATCCATTTTTCGTGGTGCCATGATATTAATGAAATCAAAACTGTGTTACCTGCTACAGGATAATGTGTGAGCTTACGCGGTTGGCTTAAAACTTCTTATTTTGCTAGAATGAAAATATAATTCAAAATCCAATATTATTATTCACCTTAAGCATATTGATTTATGAGTACCTTTACTGACGAAAAATTAATTTACCTTAATGAGGAAATCTAGGAAGCGATCTGCAATCTATACTGAAATCATTGCCATTGACTTGTGATTAATGCCATAAATATTGGTGGTTCGTGATCGAGAACTTCAAATGTTTTTGGGCATTCAACTTTTGATATTTTAATGAGTAGCTTGAGATAGAATCCCCGAAACCCGAAACCATGAAATGATTAATTATCGGATAATTGTTTTTAGTTTTAATTAACCCCTTTTAATTTTGAAATGTTTTGGAAGTTTGGACTTCAAATATTTCAAGATGTGAGGGATGATAAACGTCTAAACTTCCGAAGTACGAAGTTATTAACCGTATTTAATCAATATTAACTTAATTAATTAAGATTTGATATTTCAGGATTATACCGCTTTGTGGATTTGAAAGTTAGTTCGTTATTATATTCTTGAAAGGATATTACCTGTAGTGATGTGTCGAAGATGACATCATTTTAGATGACGTGTCGAGGCCAGAGGGTGCTAAGTGTTAATTAGAATCATGTGAATCTTTAGATTAAAATCTCAAAGAAAGGTTCCACGTGTTGACTCAGGGAAGATTTAAAACATACATGTTTACCATGAAACATGTCTTTCAAAAGTTGGTGAAAAGGTGATAAAGGATATATTCGGGTTTTGATCTTTCTAAAATTATGACTTGTTGAAATGCATGAAGCGAAAAGCTTCGAAGAAGACTCTGGCAACTTAGCTCTTTAACGATTTGGCGGCTCCACAAATACGAAAAGATTTAAGATCATTCGATTATATGGAAGACTTCATCAACGACATATATCATGATCATCTTATTCTTATTTAACCAGGAATGAAATTTATTCAAAGTCCAAAAGTTTAGAAAAATATATATGTTCCAACACTCCCCACATCCGAAGAAGGGAAAAGGCATCCCCAACCCACACAACAAGAGACAGAGAAAAGAGGGTCACTCTTAGGACAACCAATCCAATCCACAACAAAATAAGGGCAATGAAAAGATGAAGAAGGAAACAGGAAAATGGTGTGAGTACCATAAAATCCCTTGGCACAACACTGAACAATGTTTCTCCAAGCAGTCACTCGTGGTTGATATGAAGGCTTCTGATTCAGAGGCCAATTTTGATTCTGAATCAAATCTCAAAGGAGAGAAGTAGATTATCAATGCTAAACCCAGTCCCACTATCACTACCACCAAAGTCCAACCAAGCTAGCTAGAAGAATCAGAGAAATGGGAATGCCTATTTCACTCACAAATTTGGGTAAAGGGGGATCCACCTCATTTCATTGTTGATAGAGGCAGTCAAAAGAACCTGATTTCAACAAAGGTCATCAAGAAGCTAGACTTTCCAACGACAATGCACCCACAACCCTACACTTTCGGCTGGCTTTGCCAAGGAAGAGATGTTTGTGTTAGCCAACTATGTCGTGTACCCTACGGCATCAAGCCTTTCAAAGATGAGGTATTGTGTGATATTTATCCCATTGAAGTTTGTGATGTTCTTTTAGGAAAACCATATTTTTGGAAGCATCATGTTGTGTATGAGTCTAGACCCCACAGTGTTATTATTAGTTTGGGTAGAAAATTGTACAGGATACTAGAGGTAGCATTGCCTACCGCTATTTCTTTAATATCTGTTAAGAAATGTAGTAAGGTCATTTCATATATCGAGAAGTTTGTATTCTTTGTGATCTGTGCTCACAGTAAGAAAAAGGTCATCACCACATCCATTGCCTCTACACAAAGCCTCTCTTTGCAGAAGAAGCAAGTGGAAAATATCGTGGAAGAATATAGAGACATCTTCTCCTCACCCACCGGGGCACCGACGCACTGCCAAGTCAAGCATCCAATTGATTTGACCCCCAGTTCACCTCTACCTAATGGACCAATCTATCATCACTCACTGTTGGAAAATGATGAAATCAGGTGTCATATCCAAGATCTTATTCAAAAGGGGAACATCAGACTCAGTTCCTCCCCTTGCAAAATCCTAATTGTACTAGTCCAGAATAATGATGGGACTTGGTGACTCTGCATTGATTACAGATCCTTAAACAAAATCATAGCCAAGAACCGATACCCAATTCCTAGGATTGATGACCTTCTTAACAAACTCAAGGGGGAAAATTTCTTCAGCAATATTGACCTCAAGTCTGGCTACCACCAGGTTTCCAATGAACCAACCGATGTATGGAAGACAACCTTCAAATCTAAAGAAGGTATCTTTGAATGGAAGGTCATGCTCTTTGGCTTAACAAATGCACCAACCAATTTCATGAGGTTGATGGATGATGTACTGAGACCCTTCACTAACTCTTTTGTGGTGGTATATTTGGATGAAATCGTCATCTTCAACAGATCTTGTTAGGAGCACATGAGACATATTCAACAGGTTCTAAGCACTCTGTAGCAACACAAGCTATATGCCAACCTGGAAAACTAATCTTTTAGCATGAACAGGGTCCAATACTTGGGCTACATTATTGATGAGCATGGGGAACATGTTCATCCAGCTAAGATCCAAGTCATATGTGACTAGCCAGCCTTGACCACACTAACTGAGCTTCGAAGCTTCTTGGGGCTTGCCAACTTCTATCGACGGTTCATGTTGGGATTCTCCCATATTGCATGGGCCCTCGAAAAGGTGACCAAAGGAGGTGGAAGGGAAAATTTCGTGAGGGGGAAGGAACAACAATGAGAATTCAATGATCTATAGCATCGCTTGTGCTCAGCTGTAGTACTCTCCTTTCTCAATCTGCAACAACCATTCGAGATTGAGACTGATGCATATGAATATGTTGTAGGTGCAATTCTCACTCAGCACAGTCATCTGGAGGCATACCATAGTGAGAAACTCTTAGATGTTGTCTGGAAATACCCCACCTATGACAAGGAAATGTATTCCATTGTACAAGCTTGTCATCAATGGAAAAATTACATTCTGGGAAAGAATACAATCATCCACACTGATCATAAGCCTTTGTAATTCATACAGACACAGGGGAAATTGCAGAATGACCTCCATCAGAAGTGGTCCACCTACCTACAACAGTTCCATCCCAACTTTGAGTATAAGACATGGATCTTAAATCGTGTCGCTGATTTCCTTAGTCGACCTCTCATGGCTACACTCACCACTATGCTCCATTCCTATGGACATGGGGCATCTGAGTGGCCCCAACTTTATTATCAAGATCCAGACTTGTCCACCACCTATCAGGTCTTGGGTACATGTGTGACTATCACTGATTTTCACATTTAGGATAGACTATTATGCCATCTAGGCCATCTCTATGTTCCTACAAGTGAGCATGCAAATATGATTTGGGAATCTCACTACAGTCGGATTGTAGGACATTTTGCCATGGAGAAAACCATGGCCATTCTTCAAAAACGTTTTTATTGGCCAAAACTTCGACAAGATGTCAGCAAGTATATTAGATCTTGCATTGCTTGTGCCATTTCCAAACCAACCATCAAGAAGAAAGTCTTATACACCCCTCTTCCTACTCTCGAGAAGCCTTGGGAATCCATCTGAATGGATTACATGTCTGGCCTTTCGTCCACCAAGCAAGGAAATGACTGTGTGTTTGTGGTCATTGATTGGTTTTCGAAGATGGCCATCCTCACAGCTTTCAAGAAGAATATCACAACAAAAAGTACTCCCAAGCTCTTCTTCGGGCCTCCCCTATGTTCAACACAATTACAATAGGTCTCTCCATAGCTCCACCGACCATAGCCCATTTTAGGTGGGGTGGGGATTCCAGGCCTTGAGTCCCATTGATGTTGGACTACCTCTTGCCGCTACATAGACAGACTCTTCCCATGTTCAGTATTAGACCGACAAAGCCACCAGATTCATTGAGCGGATTCAGAACCTCCGCCAACAAGTCCAAGAGATTTTGTAGAAATCCAATGCTAAGTACAAGAAGTGTCATGATCAACACAGGGTTTCACACCAGTTTCAGGTTGGCAACAAAGTCTGGTTACATTTGCAAAAGGAGCGTCTCATAGGGCCCCATCGGAAGCTCCACCCACTTTTCTATGGGCCTTACACTATCACCAAGGATATGGGTAGCAATTATTTTGAGCTCAACACTCCACCCTTCCTTGGCCTACACCCAGTTTTCAATGTGGACCTCCTTCGGTCATATTTTCCACCATTATTTGACACCTCAAAAATCACAGAACATCTGACACCAAAAGAGCTCAACCTTGACTGCATGGAACAAGCATCCATTGATCAAATAGTGGACACACAGGTAAAGGCCACTCGCTAGCAGAGGATCCAACCTTATCAGTTTGTCAAGGTCGGGCATCTCCTACACCAAGGCAGGTGGCTCACCTGGGGCCAAATCTAGCAGAAGTTTCTTCACCCGATGGGGGAAATAAACGCAATGGAGACCATTGCTTCCTAAGAGGGAGGATTGATCCAGGTGGATATTGGTGGCCACCCACCTATTCCAACTAGTTCCTCTTGTCCATTTTTAGTTCAACTCATTCTTCTATACTTCTTTGTAATTGTGGGTTCTACACTTCTGTGGATGTATGAAGCCCTACACATGTTCCAGGTCAATTCTTGCAAAATACCAGATATAATAAATATGCAGAACAAAAATAAAATGCTAGAAATGGCAGAATAACAATAATATAACCAACATAAGCTCCACAATAACACAGAAATGATATAAGAACAACAACAGAAATAACACTTTGATTCATAAAGAAATGTTCACGGGCCTCTTCGATGGGGCAACCTCCAGTCAAGTAGTGCTCTCTTACAATAATCTCCAAGCTAAGGTTTTCATACCCTCGACCCTTATTTATACTAAATATGTCTATCAAGAGAAGCATCTAGAGGAAGATCCTTCTAGAAGCGGAAGCTTCTATTAG
>JZKD02S1081223.1:330902-368028 GCA_000966675.3 Picea glauca | reverse complement strand
ACTTTTGTGTGTGAGTGAAAGTGTACCAAGTTTTAGTTAATTAGATGTCACCTTGCTGCATGTGGACTTCACTTGGTCCTTTACAAGAGTTTGATTACCTAATTAGCTAGATGTCTTTGGTACAACCTAGCGGAATTCAAAATCCCTAGAAAGCTAGCATGTGGACATGTGGGTCCGTTACTATCCTTTAACTCTCTATGGTGATGTAATCTAGAAAAAGCATGAAATTATCCTAGATTGAACATGTGGGCATGTATGGGCCCGTTACAAACCTTTAAACTCTCCTAGTGTTTTGATCTAAGAAAGAAAAATCCCAACCACTATTCTATCTTTGTAGCATGTGGGCATGTATGGGCCCGTTACAAGTTTAAAATGTGTTTGAAAAATAAAACTAAGAGGGGTCCCAAGAAGGGCCTTTGTCCTCTCCTAAAGGTTTTGAAATTTTGTTAAGGGAGATGAGAGTGTTTTCACAATCTTTTTCTGATTCTCAAGATCGCTTGGAGGCGTGAGAGAAGAGCATAATCAGCGATTGTTACTTCAACTTATAGTCCCAAATGTGAGTTTATATGTGATTAAATATGATTGTCCACTTACGTTTGCAAGTCAAAAAAAGCCATCCATGTGGCAAAAAGCAAAGAAGGGAAATTGATTTTTATCCTCCTAAGTGCCTATGTTTGTTTGACTAACCCCTTTATTTGATGAGGGGACTAAGTGTAGTGTGGCTTTACAACATTTTTGACATCATATTTAAGAATGCAGATGGACTTCCCCACATCCAAAGATCTTACAAAGTGAAATTTTGTTCAAATGCGCAGCCCTCAGTGTACACAGAGTTTCACAGAGTGCATGCGCGCGAACAGAGATGAGTCAGAAAGCACATGCACGTAGAGAAAGGTTGGTGCATAAGCGCATGCATGCACGATGCACGTCTGTGGGGTATAATACCCGCGCACATGTAACAAATGACCGAGAAAGAAAATCCGAATGGATTTCTCTCAATTCTCCTGTGAATTGACTGGTTAGCAGGTCGACAGAGGTCGGTTTGTGCACCTACAAGTTAAACAAACTAAAAGGAAAGAAAAATAAACCCAAATGAGGGAGGAATTTGATTCCTTTCCCCAGTGGAGTCACCAATCTATTGCACCCTTTTGGTCACCTTGGTGAGCAAATAAGAGGTGCTTACATGCCCAGTTGGGTATTGCTGAGCATGACAGCTGTAGAGGAAAGAGTTAGAGAAAGAAAACAAAACTATAAGCAAGAATTAAACTAATACAAACTAAAATCATAAGCATATGGATATAGAGATAACAAACACAAAAAGACCCATATCACCAATGTTTTTAGGCTGATCTATTGATGAAATCAAAGCACAATGAAGAAAGGGGACTATGAGTCCCTTCTTCCTCCAAGGGAAGGCTCTTAGACCCTCACAATCTTGCTCTCCTTACAACAAGAAAATGAAAATGGTGATGAAAGAACTCCTAGCACATCCACTCAATGGAGAGGTGGATTGCTCAATGAAATGGTTCCAATGTGTTCTTGCCAAGGAGTGAGTCCTTAAAACAATCTAGGTAGCATAACATTACATGAAATTCCTTGAGAAAATGAGGTTTCTTCATGGCTTTTTATAGCATTGCATTGGGTTATTGTGTAACTCCTTTGTAGTGTGAAAAGAGGCTCCTTAGGGATTTATTAGGTCTTTGACCAGCCTACCATGCGGATTCATCTCAGATTTGAGGGTCAAATCGGCTTGGGAGCTGATCCATAAGTGGTTGGGAGGCCGACCATTTCAATAAATGCACCGTTTAGTAGGTGCGCGGATTTTTGCGCTAACAGTTGCGCATCGTGCGTGTATGCGTGCATGGTACATTTCCGTTCTGCGCATGTGCGTGCGCACCCAAATTTTGTAAAGAGCTCTTCAATTTTTCACTACTTTGTATAGTTTTTGACATTTTTGGAATGCTGTGAAATAAATTAGTGCCATGAATGACTTCATTACTATTTTGACGATGCTGAGTTCTTGTCACCATGTGTGGACAAAATTTCAGTGATAACAAACTCCATTATGAATTTAGCATTGTAACTGTGTTTAAAAATGGGGAATAATTTATATATTACTTGTATATTCTCTGGTCCAAAAGACCCAACAACAACCTTATGTGAATTGCAAATGCTCCTGGCTGAAATTTCGATGTTCTCCAGGGCCCAGCCTATCATGTTGTTATACAACATGAGCCTTGGCTGCACAACCATCTTGTGTATATCTTACTCAACTATATCCCTGAGTTTAGTTGCATGGGTTTCAGTTAATTTGTCACCTAAATCCTCTAGGCAATTTATCAACTTGTGTTGTAGAATATCGAACACCTGTGTCCAGTATTTCACAGTATCTATGGATCTCAGTGAAGTGTCTGAGATAACATCTATGTTTGAATTTACACTCTCACCATATTCTTTATCCATTTTTCATGGTGCCACGATATTAATGAAATCAGAATTGTGTTACCTGCTACAGGAGAATGTGTGAGCTTATGCAGCTGGATTAAAACTTGTTATTTTGCGAGAATGAAAATATAATTCAAAATCCAATATTATTATTCACCTTAAGCATATTGATTTACGAGTACCTTTACTGACGAAAAGTTAATTTACCTTAATGTGGAGATCTAGGCAACGATCTGCAATCTATATTAAAATTATTACCATTGATTCATGATTAATGCCATAAATATTGGTGGTTCGTGATTGAGAACTTGGATGAAACAGATTTGAAAATTCCCGAATCGCGAACTTGTGAGAAATTAATTATGAGATACTATTGGTTAATATATTAATTAATCATGTTTAACTTTAAAAGTTTTTGGGTATTCGGGCTTCGATATTTTAATGAGTAGCTCGAGATAGAATCCCCGAAACCTGAAACTGCGAAATGATTAATTATCGGATAATCATTTTTAGTTTTAATTAACCCCTTTTAATTTTGAAATGTTTCGGAAGTTCGGACTTCGAAGATTTCAAGATGTGAGGGATGATAAATGTCTGAACTTCTGAAGTATGAATTTATCAACCATCTTTAATCGAGATTAACTTAATTAAATAAGATTAGATATTTCAGGATTTTACCACTTTGTGGATTTGAAAGTTAGTTCCTTATTATACTATCGAAAGGATATTACCCATAGTGATGTGTCGAAGATGACATCATTTTAGATGACATGTCGAGGCCAGGGGGTGCTAAGTGTTAATTAGAATCATGTGAATATTTAGATTAAAATCTTAGAGAAAGGTGCCACGTGTTGACTCAGGGAAGATTTAAAAAGTACATGTTTACCTTGAAACATGTCTTTCAAAAGTTGGTGAAAAAGTGATAACAGATATATTCGGGTTTCGGGCTTTTTAAAGTTATGAGTTGTTGAAACTGCTGAAGCGTAAAGCTTCGAAGAAGACTCTGGTGACTTAGATCTTTAACCATTTGGCGGCTCCAAAAATACAAAGATATTTAGGATCATTTGATTATATGGAAGACTTCATCAACGACGTATATCATGCACGTCTTATTCTTATTTAACCAGGAATGAAATTTATTTAAAGTCCAAAAGTTTAGAAATATATATATGTTCCAACACTCCCCACATCCAAAGAAGGCAAAAGGCATCCCCAACCCACATAGCAAGGGACAGAGAAAAGAGGGCCACTCTCAGGATAACCAATCTAAGACACAACAAAAGAAGGGCAATGAAAAGATGAAGAAGGACACAGGACACAACACTGAACAATGTTGCTGCAAGAAGTCACTCATGGTCGAGATGAAGGCTTCTAAGTCAGAGGCCAATTTTTATTTTGAATCAAATCCCGAAGGGGGGAATCATATTATCAATGCTAAACCTAGTGCCACTGTCACTACCACCAAAATCTGACCAAGCGAACCAGAAGAACCACAGAAAGGGGAACGCCTCTTTCGCTCACAAATGTGGGTAAAGGGGGATCCACTTCATTTCATTATTGATAGAGGCAGTCAAAAGAACTTGATTTCAACAAAGGTCATCAAGTAGCTAGACTTGATAAATGACACTGCACCCACATCCCTACACTTTCAGCTAGCTTTGCCAAGGAAGAGATCTTTGTGTTAGCCCACTGTGTCATCTACCCTATGACATCAAGCCTTTCAGAGATGAGGTATTGTGTGATATTTATCCCCTTGAAGTTTGTGATGTTCTCTTAGGAAAACCATATTTATGGAAGCGTCATGTTGTGTATGATTCTAGACCCTATAGTGTTATTATTACTTTGGGTAGAAAATTGTACAGGATATTAGAGGTAGCGTTGCCTATCGCTATTTCTTTAATCTCTGCTACGAAATGAAGTAAGGTCATTTCATAGATCAATATGTTCATCGTATTTGTGATCCATTCTCACAGTAAGAAGAAAGTTTTTGCCACATCCGTTGCCTCTACACAAATGCACCAACCACTTTCATGCCCTTTGGCTTAACAAATGCACCAACCACTTTCATGAGGTTGATGGATGATGTATTGAGACCCTTCACTAACTCTTTTGTGGTGGTATATTTGGATGACATCATCATCTTCAACAGAACTTGGGAGGAGCACATGAAACATATTCAACAAGTTCTAAGCACTCTATAGCATTACAAGCTATATGCCAACCTGGAAAAATGATCTTTTGGCATGAATAGGGTCCAAAATTGGGCTACATTGTTGATGAGCATGGGATACATGTTGATCCAGCTAAGATCCAAGTCATCCATGACTAGCCAGCCTCAACCACACTAATTGAGCTTCGGAGCTTCTTGGGACTAACCAACTTCTACCGACCTCTTGTTTTGGAATTCTCCCATATTGCATGGGCCCTCAAATAGGTGACCAAGGGAGGTTGTAGGGAAAATTTTGTGAGGGGGAAGGAACAACAAAGAGAATTCAATGATCTAAATCATTGCTTGTGCTCCTCTCCTTTCTCTATTTGCAACAACCATTCGATATTGAGACTGATTCATATGAATATGTTGTAGGTGCAATTCTCACTCAGCACAGTCATCCGATGGCATAAAATAGTGAGACACTCTTAAATGTTGTCCAGAAATACCCCACCTATGACAAGGAAATGTATTCCATTGTACAAGCTTGTCATTAATGGAAACATTACATTATGGGAAGGGATACAATCATCCACACTAATCACAAGACTTTGTAATTCATACAGACATAGGGGAAATTGAAGAATGACCTCCATCAGAAGTGGTCCACCTACCTACAACAGTTCCATCCCAACTTTGAGTATAAGACATGGATCTTAAATCGTGTCGCTGATTTCCTTAGTCGACCTCTCATGGCTACACTCACCACTATGCTCCATTCCTATGGACATGGGGCATCTGAGTGGCCCCAACTTTATTATCAAGATCCAGACTTGTCCACCACCTATCAGGTCTTGGGTACATGTGTGACTATCACTGATTTTCACATTTAGGATAGACTATTATGCCATCTAGGCCATCTCTATGTTCCTACAAGAAAGTGTACAAATATGATTTGGAAATCCCACTACAGTTGGATGGCATGACATTTTGGCATGGAGAAAGCCATGGCCATTCTTCAGAAACATTTTTATTGGCCAAAACTTCGACAGGACATCAGGAAGTATATCAAATCTTGCATTTCTTGTGCCATTTCCAAGCCAACCATCAAGAAGGAAGGCTTATACACCCCTATTCCTACTCTCGAGAATCCTTGGGAATCCATCTAAATGGATTACATGTCTGGCCTTCTGTCCACCAAGCAAGGAAATGACTGCGTATTTGTGGTCATTGATTGGTTTTCGAAGATGGCCATCCTCATAGCCTACAAGAAGAATATCACAGTGGAAAGTACTCCCAAGCTCTTCTTTGAACGAGTGTGGGTCCATTTTGGGATACCACAGACCATCATCTCCATTTGGGACAATAGGTTCCTTAGCACATTTTGGTCGAGTCTCTAGTCACGGTTGGACACCAAGATCACTAAATCCAATGCTTTCCACCCCCAAAGAGATGACCAAACAGAGGTCTTCAATCAAATGATTGTGCACATCTCGTGCATGTACAAATCTAAGCATCCACATACATGGGATGAGAGCCTCCCCTATGTTCAACATAATTACAATAGGGCTCTCCATATCTCCACTGACCATAGCCCATTTCAGGTGAGGTGGGGATTCCAACCCTTGAGTCCCATTGATGTTGCACTACCTATTGCCACTACACAATCAAGCTCTTCCCATGTTCAATCTTAAACCAACAAAGCCACCAGATTCATTGAGCGGATTTAGCACATCCTCCAACAGGTCCAAGAGATTTTGCAGAAATCCAATGCTAAGTACAAGAAGTGCCATGATCAACACAGGGTATCGCACTAGTTTCAGGTTGGTGACAAAGTCTGGTTACATTTGCAGAAGGAGCATCTCACAGGGCCCCATCGAAAGCTCCACCCACTTTTCTATGGGCCTTACACTATCACCAAGGCTATAGGTAGTAATTCTTTTGAGCTCAACACTCCACCCTTCCTTGTCCTACACCTAGTTTTCAATGTGGACCTCCTTCGGCCATATTTTCCACCATTATTGGACACCTCAGAAATTGCAAAACATATGACACCAAAAGAGCTCAACCCTGACTACATGGAACAAGAATCCACTGATCAGATAGTGGAAACATAGGTCAAGGGCACTTTCTAGAAGAGGATCCAGCTTTATTGAGTTGTCAAGGTCGTGCATCTGCTAGACCAAGGCAAGTGTCTCACCTCAGGCCAAATCTAGAAAAAATTTGTTCACCTGATGGGGGAACTCAACGCAATGGAGACCATTGATTCGTAAGAGGGAGGATTGATCCAGGTGGATATTGGTGGTTGCCCACCTATTCCAACTGGCTCCTCTTGTCCATTTTTAGTTCAACTTGTTCTTCTATACTTCTTTGTAATTGTGGGTTCTACACTTCTTTGGATGTCTGAAGCCCTACACATGTTCTAGGTCGATACTGGTGTCCCCTCACCTAATCCAACATGCTTATTTTGTATGTTTTCATGTCAACACATCTTGTTGTACTACCAGGGCCGTTTTGGGGCCATCAACATTGTTTTTTGGCTCGCCATAGTCAAATTGTAGATGGAGTAAGAGTTTGATGGCTTAAAGTGTATTTCTCTGAAAGACCTTTCCAACGAGCTATAACATACTTGGTGATCTTGTTATCTTGATGAATAATGTCCTTTAACTCTATGCTTGTGTGGATCTTAGAAAGTTACAAATAATAAACATTTTAACCTAAATAATAAGCAATTAATGCACTCACTTGCATGTTTCTATAGGCTTATAAAGAGAGTAGACTTTCTTCATGGCTCTTATAGTGTTTCAATAGAATTGTCACCCCTCAATAAAGTCCTCAAGCTTTAGAATAATTTCTTATTTTATGATGAAATCTACAATGAACATCACAAATATGCTTAAGATATGAATCATAATGTACGTTGGAAGCTTCAATTTTTTTTATGAGAGAATGTATAATAACAATTACAATTTATTTATTTTTTGGTTGCTTAATATTTAATGTTGTAAAAATTGGAAAACTATATTCTTTTATAATTATTATATTTATGAAATATATAGCTACTTTACTCTTATCAATTAAAATATCCATATTACAACTTTTCAATATGAATCCATATGTATTCACCACCCAGACCAGTAGCAATCAACAGAGAATCCACAGACCAAAAAGAGAGAATTCACATGCAATGAATCTATTCAATGAATGGACTTCACATGCAACTGGAGTCCGAAGAATCCGAAGAATCAACAGAGAATTCAAAGCATTTAATGTGACTGAATGGTTTGTGACTGAATCCAAAGCATTTAATGTGACTAAATGAGTCGATCAATCATGTACGTAAAAGAATATAGTGCTACTGATTGGACTTCAACAACATAGCATTCCTATATAACGAAGGCTATGATATTTTATTTCTCACCTCTTGCTTACAGACTTTGGGCTCCGGTTGAGTATTCCCATCCTAAGGTATACTAATGTTAAGTTTTTACTTAGCTGTGTAATGGTATTGTTAAGTTCTTACTTTCTGTAATGTCATAAGTTGTGCAAACTTAGCTGTGTAATGGTATTTTTAGTTGTAGGTATTCTGGGCGTTAATGATTTGAGCATATTATATGCCCATGTTATGTATGATTTAGTGTTTTTTTGTGTTTCTGTTATGTATTGATATGCAGTTTAGCATTTTTTTAGTTAAAGTGGATTTTTTTTGTTTAGAAAATTTTGCAGTAGTTGTAAGTCCTCTAAACGGCCAACAACATGAGTGGACAAGGCCCCAAATTCAATACGAGAAACAACATTGGCTCGATCGATCCCATCAAAACTGATTGCAACTCCAGAAAACAAGCTGACAACCAAGGCAACAACCAAGGCAACACAGGCACACAATTCAACAACCAAGGCAACGGAGGCACACAAGTCTACAACCAAGGCAACCAAGTCGACAACCATAGCAGCCAAGGCACCCAAACTCCAGCCTTGGTTGCCTTGTTGGCCAACAACTCCTAATGACCAACTAATATCAGGTAAAGACCAACTTATAATAAGTAGCTTTTGTTTTCCTTTGTAAAATTTATTATTTTGAGCATAGTATACGAACAAAGGTCTTGTGATTTCACTTTTTTTTTTTATCTATACAAAGATGTCATGATTTAGGTTGTTTTTGCATTGTAGGTATGGGAAATAAATAAATACAGTCGAAGATTGTGCGTTGATGTTCAACTGACTATGTGTTTGTATGGTGAAGTACTTATGGTTCAGTGGAATGAGGCGTCCACTGTATCAATTCAATTATGTAATAGGCACAGACTTATTAACTGTCTTTAACTGAGATTAACTTAATTAATTAAGATTTGATATTTTAGGATTTTACTGCTTCGTGTAATTGAAAGTTAGTTCCTTGTTATATTCCCGAAAGGCTATTACCCGTAGTGATGTGTCGAAGATGATGTCATTTTAGATGACATGTCGAGGCTAGGGGGTGCCAAGTGTTAATTAGAATCATGTGAATCTTTAGATTAAAAGCTCAGATAAAGGTGCCACGTGTTGACTCAGGGAAGATTTAAAACATACATGTGTACCATGACTCATGTCTTTCAAAAGTTGGTGAAAAAGTGATAATGGATATATTTGGGTTTCGGGATTTTTAAAGTTGTGACTTCTTGAAATGTCCTAAGCGTGAAGCTATGAAGTGGCCTCTAGCGACTTATCTCTTTAACTATTTGGCAGTTCCACAAATCCAAAGATATTTAGGATCATTTTCTTAGATGGAAGACTTCATCAATGATGTATATCATGCAAGTCTTATTCTTATTTAACCAAGAATGAAATTTATTTAAAGTCCAAAAGTTTAGAAATATATATGTTTCAACATGGACTCCATTAGGGTATTGTGTCTCCCTACAAGGCATTGAAGAACAGTAGACTAAGTGCGTTCATTAGGTAAATGGAGTCATTGTTGTGTTCCTGGGGAACAAATTTGGGAAAATTATACAGAGAAAAATCAAACTTCAGTCGTGTCTCAGAAAACTTTCAAAACACAATCAATTGCTGATCTCAAGTTAGGCTATTAATAAGTTTCCTTTTTCTGAAACTGATTCTAGATTTGCTTAAGATAATCAAAAAAAAATTAACTGAACTATCATACTTCGGTTGATTTTGTTCACTTCAAGGAAAAGTAATTTTAATGATTTATTCAGGGAATCCCTGGTCAATATAGGATGCAAATATTATTGAAAAGAGAACTAGATACCAAAGTATGTTTATACATGTACGAAAACCTTACAGATATCATAGATATTTCTTCACTGCCAACGAGCCTATTCAGTACCGTAGTGAAGTTATCTACATCTCCCATTGAATTTCCTTTCACCACTTCAAATAACATTTTTTCATTTTATTTGAGATGAGGGAAATCATTTTATGAATTTCCTTTCATCATCTCTTTCGGACAAAATTCGGGCAATCGATTTTACGAATTTCCTTTCACCATTTGTCTTGGACTAGATGGGGGCAATCAATTTATGAATTTCCTTTCACCATCTATCTTATATGTTTTATATATTTTTGAAGTGGGGGAAATCAACTTGTATGTGTCATACAGGGATGTGTTGGACAACTGAGAGTGGGGGGTGAATCAGTTGTTACCATGCTTAAACAATTATGCTTCTTTTAAACTCTTTGCAGAAACATTGAATGATGATCACAATAATGCAGGGAAATTAAAAAAGGCACAGTCTGCATCAGTCACATATATGAGAAACACAGAGATAGATATTTCTCGAGGAAACCCATACAGGGTAAAAACCTCTTTTTCTTTATATGATAAGTAATAGTTACATTATTTACATTATCATACATATAAGCACCAACTCATAATGAGGCTACAACCTTAGTTTTGCAAGCTGCTACTTGCTAAGAGCACCAACTCTCTGTTTTCTCTAGCACCCACTAGAAGGAAGCACCAACTCCTTGGTTTCTCTAGCACCAAATCCCTGGTTTCTCTAGCACCAACTGGAAGGAAGCACCAACTCCCTGAGTGTTTCCAGCACCAATTGGATAGAAGCACCAACTTCCAATCATACAGGCACCAACCTGTATAACAGAGAACAAGAGTTCTCCCTTGCACCACCCTGCCACCTTGGTTTCTTTGGATGCAACCAGATGAAAGCTACAACTCCCTATATTCAAGCACCCACTTGAACCTATGAGGACAATAGTCCTCCCTAGAAACTCCCTACCACCCTGTTTTATAAATATTTTCTACTGAAACTCATTACAGTGATATAATTTTCAACAATGGCTTACCAGACTCATCGTTGTTCTGCTGCATTTCATTGCTTTGACTTCCTCACTGCCTTCCTGCACACATGACTTGCGTTGTCTGTTCTTATGCCTTTTATGCTCTGTGTGCCATGTACATTGACTGCATAGTTCCTCTTCTATTCAATTCAGCTACTACACTCTCCTCATTCTTCATGCATGAATCACCTTCAACAATGACAACCAAAACAACTCCAACATCAACAACAACGACAACTCTTCTCTGTACTATGTATTTATAGCTTTTGTGCACCTTGTGCATGCAATGCATGCAATACCTCTACATAATCACACTGTGTCGATATCCTCCACAACTCGAGTGCTCTGTCTAATCATCATTGCGACTCTTTAGCTTCTCTGGCCATTTTCCACTCGTTGAACATCACTGTATGTTATGCTGAGATTCCTCAGCCTCTCTGGCAGTTGAGACTCTTTGTCTTCTCTGTGACAGTCGATCTCACCTTCTCTATTCCAGTTACAGGCTTCAATGCTCATCCAGTTGTCAATCGCCTCCACGAGCAAATTCATCCCTATTGAAGATTCCCAAAGACTCTTGATCTCCTCTGTCAATCACCCCAAAGTGTCTTTGAGTCCTCTAGTAGAAACCATCAGTGGTTTATGGTAGTTACACTATGACGTGCAACAATAGCCCTTTGATCTCCTTCAGTTTCATCTGCATCATTGGAGTTGCTCTGAAGGATATTTTCGTGATTTATGCATTTTGCACTTTCGCAATTCAGAGATTCTTCGATGAGGCATATTGACTCTTCATGTCGCGAGCCCCGAAAAGGTGCTTGGATTCTCTAGCTTCTTCCTCCATATTCCATCGATGTGCACAATGGCTATGACCACACACTTATGCATAAATCTCTTTCACGATTTCACATTTCATGAATCTGGAGATGAGGCATATCGACTCTCCAAGTCACAATCCTCAAAACCCCGAAAAGGAGCTTATCTAAATTGATTCCTTCCCTTCTCATGACCACAAGCGGTGACCATAGGCTGTGCCAAAAGGTGCTTCATATTTCACGAGTTTCCACACCATGCTCCGTTGACTCCAAGTTAGTGAAATTCCAATCGCTTGCCACTTGTCCTATGATTCGACGGTTCAGATCTTATCTTGATTCAACAGCTTAGATCATATCATGATTTTGCATATTGCGATTTCGACGTTCTTGTGGTTATGTTTGTTGCCTCTCCAAGTCACGATTCATGAAACTCTGAAATGGAGTCGGATCAATGGTCCAAATCACACCTTGATCTGACGGCTGCGATTAAATCATGATTTCATATATTGTTGCTCCTAAGATGGAGGCTCTCGTCACTCCAAGTCGCGATAGGCAAAAATCCAAGATAGAGCTCAGATCAACGGTCCACGTTCTTGGTGATCCGACGGTCCTGATATTTTCTCAAATTCGCATCTCGCGGTTCCTTAGATGGAGGTTCTTGTCTCTCTAAGTTGTGATAGGCAAAGCTCCGAGATCGATCTTAGATCAACAGTCTAGAACCCTTGGTGATCTGATGGTCCAGATCTTATCATGAGTTCGCATCTTGAGATTCCTATGATGGAGGGTCTCATCATTCCAAGTTGCAATATGTGAAACCCCAAAATGGAGTCTTTGATATGCTCTGATCTTATGCCACACATCCCTCTTGGATCAACAATCAAGATTTTATCGAGACTTCGCCACTCCATGAGCCTTCGTTGTGCCTCATCAATGGTCCATATTTGGCTTTGATCTAATGGTTGAGATTATTTCACAATTTCTCATATCACGAGTTTGAGAGGTGAAATGCTAGAGAATTTCATGCCTTTGACTTTCTAGTTAGTGAAACGTTGATCTATCCTCCTCTTTTGCATGTTCTTCTTGTCTGAATTCATAACTAACAGTCATCGGGGATTCTAAATAAGATCCAATGTTCACTGTTGATCCTCCTCTTCCATTATCACTGCGCTACTGATCATGCTGATCTTTTCCATCAATGACAAGCTCACTCCCAACTGTAAACCTTCCAACAATCCTTTGCACTATCTCTTCTGAACTTATCGAGTTTTCTCTGCAACGTCTTCCTCAAATACTTCTGATACTTCTTCTTGTACTCATGCCATCTTCACTGATGTACTTGCCATCAATGAAAAGCATACGATGCCTGTTAAACATTTTCCAAAGGGATAATATCTTCTTAAGATTTGATAATGAAGGCATGTCATTGCACTCTGAGCTAGATCTCTCTCGATCTTCAATACATCTTTTCCTATAGGGAATATTTTATTGGGAACTTTTATTTTCCAGGGATTTTCCTTGAGCAGGTTTATCAATAAAAATATGATAGAAGAGATAAAGTTATCAGGATTAGCCTAGACATACTTTCTTTAAGTTGGAATCAAAAGAACATAAATATTTTCGCCTAGTCTTGTTTTAAAGATATGTTTTTAAGTTTTCAATGTCGAGGAGAAATCTTTTCTTTCTATGAAGATTTAAGGACAAGTCATGAAAATCAAAATAGAGTAAAATATCAGAGATAGGAAAAGTGAAATAGAATGAGGGATGAGAGGGTTTGGCATAAAAGAATATCACTTCCACACAGTCCTCTTTTCAATTACCAACTTCTCTTCTTTCTATTTTTATCTCATTTTATTTTTATTTGGAGGTTTTCAGATCTATACTTTTCCGATCTTTGATCAGGTGATCATTTTTACATGAGTAGAATTATGCTAAGATTCGATGAGATTTATTTTAGCATTTTATATTGAAAAATAAGCATAGAAGTTCATACCTTGGAGTTCATTTATATTTGCAACCTAACCAATTATTAATTCATCACCTGTTTGAGAGAAAAAAACTTATTCTGAAAATTGAGCGTTGAATTCTGATATCTCCTTATTCCTCATCTGATGATAAATGTCCTGTGAAATGAAACAATCAGAGAGTTCCGCAAAATAGAAATGATATATAGTATAGACATTTTATTTTTTTCTTTTCGGAGTATTAAATAAAACTAGGTTTATAAAAAGTAAAATTTAGGTATCCTATGAAGGAAAATAAAGTTGCGAAAGTAAACAAAAACCAAACCGCTATATACAATGGTATTGTGAAACATTTTTATTGTATGAAATGTTTTAGATAGCACTAGTTTATAGGGGTGTCAAAAATTTTTACGTTGAGATTCTCTGGTAGGAATGAATTCTTACCCTCTGTAGATGCAATCCTCAATGGTCCGAACCAGAGGTGATCAAACTTATCGTGTTTACCTGGATCTTCTTTCCTAACATCCCATTTCAAAACTAAATCAGCAGGAAGAAATTTCCTATCTTTCTCTTTTTTGACGAAAAGGGATTTCATATTATCCTGGTATTTTTGAAGTCTGACATCGAATTCGGCCCTATTTTGTTGGACTTTGATTATTTGGTTTATCCTCCTCATTATGTCATTTGGATATTCGTTCATGTCTTGCCACTACTTTATTATTGGAAAAGATAGATTAATAGGGAGGACAACGTTGGTACCATAAACCATTTGGAAAGGAGACATGCCTATTGATTTCTTAGTGCTGATCTGATTTGCCCATAAGGCATACTTTAGGTGAACGTGCCAAGCCTTTCTATTCTCCCTTAATACTTTCTTTATTATATTCATCAAGATTTTTTTGGATGATTCGGCCAACCGATTTCCCTAAGGATAATAGGTTGTAGAATGTCCCAGCACAATGTTGTATTTTTGACAAAAACTTATCATTTACATATATTTGAATGCTTGGGTGTTGTCCATAACTATTGTTTGGGGGAAATTAAATCTAGATAGGATGTTCTCTTCCAAAAAGTTTATAACTACTAAATCTGTGGCATTCCGAGTTTGAATGGCCTCCACCCATTTTGTGAAATAATCGATAGAATTTAAAATCCACTTATATTGGGTGCTTGACTATGGGTGGATTTATCCTATGAATTCTAGGTGCCATTGTTGAAAAGGAGTCTCTGTCTTGACTGGGACCAAAGGTAATGCAGGGATATTTTGCTTGCCAGAGAACAGTTGGAAAGGGTTGCAGGCTCTGAGTTTATCATCGACATCAGTAAATATCTTTGGCCAATAATATCCAGCTCTTAGAATATTGTAGGTCGTGGACCTCCAGGCATGATCTCCTCCACACACTCATTTGGGAAATTCATTTATGACATCCTCTATATAAGATTATGTTAGACAACGTAGTAAGAAATCTAGAGGATCTTTCCAATGTAGTTGTCCTTTGATGATACAGTATTTAACTACGTGTAGTTTCAAAATTATTGCTTTTAATGGAGTCATATCGCTTGGACACTAAAGGGTAAGGAGATATGAAATGATATCCCAATACCAGTCATAGGAAGAAAATTTATCCTCGATATGGACTCTAGGGGTTTGATCATCAAGTTCTTCTATGTATAGAACAGGTCTATGTGATTCCAGATGATTTATCCCAAGTTCTCTAAAATTTGACTTTGCTAATATCTTCGCCAAACCCTAAACTTTGAGCAGCTTGGTCGGTTTTACTTCTAGATCAAATTCCTGAATTTTGGCTAACCACCGACCTCTTCTACCATCACTATCTGGCTGTACCAATATATCTTTAAAAGAGCTTGTTGGCACATAAGAAATTATTCTGGAGTGCGGTACATATGTCCTAAAAGATTTGAGATCTTTCACCATAGCGTAGGCTTCATTTTCCAGTATATTGTATCTTAATTTGGTGTCTCTGAGACTTTTACTGAAAAACGTCATCGACTGCTCGAAACCTTCTTCATTCTTTTGGAGAAGTATTGATGTGATAGTATGTTCTGATGCAAAAGAAAATATCAGGAATTCCTTAGTATAGTGAGGACTACCTAATACAGGAGCTTCGCTTATAGCTTTCTTAACTTTCTCAAATGATGATTTAGTTTCATAATTCCATTTGATTTCATTGTCTTTCTTCAGCATATCTGTGATTAATTTGACAATTTCAACAAAGTTAGGGATAAACCTTCTTAAAAAATTTATTTTACCTAAAAAAGACTAGATTTCTTTTTTATTTTTAGGAATGTTTATTCTGTCAATAGCCTCGATTCACTTGGGATCAACCTTTATTCCATCTTTTGAAACCATATGACCTAGAAGTATTCCTTCTTGCATAGCAAAATGAGACTTTTTAGGGTTTAGAGACAAACCAAAATTTCAACATTTCTCAAAAGTTTGTTTGAGATGAAACAGATGTTCTGCATTAGAATTCGAGAAGACTGTTAGATCATCTAAGTAAATAATGACAAACTTATCTCTCTCACTGATGAAATCTATATCCATTTCTCTTTGGAAGGTGCCCCCTACATTCATCAAACCAAACGACATTTTATCATACATGAAATTTCCCCACGGAGTAGTGAATGAAGTTTTTTCTTTATCATCTTCATGGACAACAATTTGGTTATAACCTAAGAATCCATAAATCATTGAAATTTTGTTTTATCCAACTAATTTTTGTAGGACGTGATCCATTTTTGGTAGTGGGTAGTTATCTTTTAGGTATGACCAGTTTAAATTTCTGAAATCCACACAAAGCCTAATTTCTCCACTTTTCTTTCTGACGGGTACTATATTTGCTACCCATTCAAAGTACCTAAGTGGGACAATAATATTTACATCGAGAAGCTTCTTGAATTCTCTTTCTATTATAGGTAAGAGGATAGGGTTTATCTGTCTCAGCTTTTGTCTAAAAGGTTTGAGACCCTGTTTCAAAGGAATCTTATGTTCAATCATAGAGGTATCATAAGTTTTTAAATCATCATAGGAGCATGCAAATATGTCTTTGTATTGTTTAATAAATTAGACATATTTGTTTTTCTCCTGAACTGGAAGGTATTTAGATAACTTGACTATCTTAGGTTCTTCTTTAGTTCCTATGTCACAGTCTTCAGCCTCCTTGGGTTGAGTTCATAGGGTAGATTTCAAGTGTATGTCATCTTTGTCAAACAACCTCTCTAAGGGTATCAGTCCTCTATGGATCTGATTGTTCTTAAGTACAAGCATTCAATGATTCATGATCTTATCTTGGAACTTTTTAGGCTCTTCACCTTCTTTCATGATCCAGATAGGATCGTTCTGGTTCTCTTGATCTATATGAGTCTCGGAGAATTCATCGACCATTTCTAGCAATTTTTTAATCTTCTCATCATCTTCAAAGATCTACCAGTGTTTCACATTATTTGGGATTCAAGGTTTTTGCCTCATTTCTATATGATAATTTGGTTTTAGGATAGTAGGAGGCATAAAAGTCACAGCTTCTTTGCCCAAGGAGTCTGCCTATTGATTTTCCATTCTGGGAATGTTATGAATGTTAAATGACAAGAAGAAATTCTCAATCAGATCTCAGGCACAATTTCTATATGACCTTAGCCTTGGATGTTTTTCTTGATATTGCTGCATTATTTGTTTTACAATAAGTTCTGCATCACCATAAACTATTAGATTTTCAATTTTTTGTTTCCTTGCAGCCTCCAATCCGAAGACTAGAGCTTCATACTCAAAGAAATTATTAGTATAATCGATTTCCCACTGTAACCTATATGAAAAGGGAATGACATATTCATATCCAGGTGAAAAAAATAGCACTCCTACCCATGCCCCTTCCTAGGACAAAGCACCATCAAAAAACATTTTCCATACTCCTTCTCTGTTATTTAAACTTTTCTGTGTTTTTTCTATTTTTTTGTTTTCCTCTTCTATATAGTCATCAAAATCAGCGTCTAATGATAAAACACATTTTCCTAAATCTTGATTGGCAACATAGACTGGATAGTTTTTTTTGTTTTGAGGGTCACTTACAGTATATGCCAGTCTAGTCTCTTTGTATAGTCGAGTAAATTGTCCACCAAAAATCAGGATCATAGCGTATGTCATGTCCAGTTGAAGTGATCCACCAAGTTTTGTGCCCCAAGACCTGGATAAAAGCATGCCATACTTGATAAGGACATCAACAATGACTACATCCATAAGAATACTTTTTACAGGAATCTGTGCAATATTCACTACCAGATCTTTGATCATGCCCAGACACTTAACCTTTCTGGAATCAAAAGAATATAAGTCCTGATAAGGTCTACTAATTTCAAGGCCCAAATTTTCCATGATAACTTTAGGCATTAAGTTGTGAGAGGCCCCAAAATATAACATGCAATTATGAAGTAAATGATCATGCACAGTTAAGGTAATATAAAAAGGAGCTACATAATCCTTAGCATTTTCAATGTGCAGACCAAGCATAATCATAGGCTTTTCATCTTGTAAATCTATTACATCTGAATAACATTCTGCATCAGAAAAATTAATCATTTTAGCAATTTGTTTTTTATAAATTGGATTCTTAGCGAGCTCAACCATAGGAATGGGGATTTTAATTTTATTTATTTCATTTTCTAAACTAAAACCTTCAGTTTCTTTTTCGTTTTCTCTGGTTGTAGCTTGTGCTTCATTATTATCTGTTTTCTTGGTTTGTGTTGTTGGAGTTACTTCACACACACCTAGGATTTATTTTTCCTAAGTTTATTCCTTGTTTATTATTCATAATTAGTCATTATATAGTCTCCTATATTTTAGGGGAGAATATTCTAGCTGGATAATATACATTCCATACTGTCATATTATCCTCTAGAGACACCTGGAAGATGCCTTCTCTTGAGGACTTTATTGAATCCTTCATCGATGCCTTCAAATCCAAAGGAGACAAGGGAAGAAAATGAGAGAAATGCACATATTGTCACAAAGGATTCCATTCGGAATCCACATGCATGCAAAAAAAAAAATATCAGATGTCTAAGATACTTCAGAAAAACAACCTTGGAGATCACATCCCCAAGGGCACAAAGAAGAAGAAGAAGCTAGAAGATCTGAATTCCAGGAAAGGCAATTCTAGCCATGCCTTGATTGCCATCAACTCCTCCCCTGATGTTTGGATCATATATTTAGGAGCATCACATCACATGGATACCTCAGAAGAATTTTTTTCTTCTTTGAATTCATGGAAAGGTCCTCCCATTTAGAAGGGGGACAACTCTTCTGTCGAAGTCACCAGCAAAGGAAGGATTGAACTCACCAATGGAAGTTTCAAGAATGTGCTGCATGTTCCCAAGCTTTCTGTCAACCTTCTCTCAATGTATCAGATGAAAAATTCCGGCACTGGAAAGAAATTCATATTCACACCAAATGTCATGGACAACTACGACATGCAAACTAGCTCCAGGGTTGCTACCAGTGAGGTAAATCATCAGTCTAGATTGTATACATTTTTTGAATTCATTGAACCTGATTCTGCTTTACTGCGTACTCATGTTGGTTAAAGTAGTAGGATATGGCATGAAAGGTTTGGACATTTGAATTTTCGATACATGAAACATTTTAGCAAGAACAGATTAGTTGATGGTCTACCATAAATCCATTTCTCAAGGGGAGTATGCGAGGGATGTGTTCTCAGGAAACACCCCCAAGAGAAATTCGACAAAGGAAAGTCTCAGTGAGCTTCCACACCTTTATATCTGATCCACAATGACCTTATGGGTCCTTTTCTGTATCCATCCATCAGAAAAGCGAGGTTTGTTCTCATTTTTTTTTATGATTTCTCAAATTTTACTTGGATCTACTTTCTCAGGAAAAAATCCGAGGTCTTTCAATACCTCAAAGATTTCAAAGCCTTGGTTGAGACACAGTCCAGAAAGAAGATCAAAGTTCTCTGAGTTGATAACGAGGGAGATTATGTAAATAATGAGATCCATAATCTTTACCATGAGGTAGGGATTCAAATGCAACATTTAGTTCCTTATACTCCGTAGAAAAATGGAGTTGTTGAGCGGAAAAAAACGATCTCTAAAGGAGATGGCATCTTGCATATTGCATGCAAAGTCACTACCATAGAGACTATGGGCCGAAGCACTTAACTATGAAACATACATCCAAAACATATTTACTCATATATCTGTCAAGCATAAGACCCCCTACGAGGTTTAGAGCGGCCTCAAACCAGAAGTGGCCCACTTTCACATTCTTGGTTCACGTGCATGGGCCTGGATTCACTCTGAAAAGAGGAAGGCACTTGATCCACATAGCACTGAGTTCATTTTTGTTGGATACCCTAACATTGTGAAGGGATATCAGCTTATTGATCTCTCCTCGCACCGGCTCATCATTGAGCATAGTGTCCAATTTGAGGAAAGTGTCTCGCATGTACCTCAACAACCGCATGCAGACGCCTTCACTCTTCCACGTGTCTGAGATGATGAGCATACACATGTTGACTCTTCTTTAGATGAGAGTTTTGTTTCAGAGGACTTAGAGGATTCATAGTCAGAGTCAAATTCAGTATAGTCATATGTAGAATCAGAGCATCCAGATGCAGCTGCAAAGACAGAGAAGAGGCCCAAGTGGGCAAAATATACTCTTTATGATGCAAAGGATCTCGTAGGTGATCCAGCCGATACTAGGAGGACTCGATCTAATTTCAAGGAGCCTCCTGTTGCACTCACTCTCACTAAACCATGGTCTTCTAGGCATCCTTTCTTGGTTTAGTCTTCAGATCCACAGTCTTATGGAGAGGCTACTTGAAATCCCTTTTGGGAATCTTCCATGCAGGAGAAGTACAACTCCCTCCTCGAGGACCAGACTTGGGATCTAGTTCCCCTTCCTTCTGGGAGGAAAATTATTATATGAATATGGATCTATAGGACCAAGAGCATAGTGGATGGACAAATCAAGAGATACAAAGCTAGGCTTGTTGCCAAAGGCTTTCAATAGGTTCATGGTATTGACTATGATGAGACCTTCGCTCCAGTAGCGAATATGGATTCCATTTGATTGTCCCTTTCCATTGTGGCAACCAAGGGATGGGAATTCCATCAGATGGATGTGAAGAATGCATTTCTTCATGGTGATCTCTCTAAGGAGATCTACATGGAGAAGCCCCATGGATTTATGCAGGACTCATATTTGGTTTGTCGACTGAAGAAGTCTCTTTAGGGCCTCAAGAAGGCTTCGAGGGTATGGTATGCCAAGATGGAATCCTACCTGTTGTCATAGAACTTTGTACATTGTAAATCAGACCCGTATGTATACATGCTCATGATGGTTGATTCACTTCTACTTTTATTTCTATATGTCGATTATTTGTTGATCACCGGTTGCTCGACTCCAGTGATTGATGTAGTTAAGAGGATTCTACATGATAGGTTTTTGATGATGGACATGGGTCTGCTACACTTTTTCCTTGGACTCAATATTAGTCAGGATGCATCAGAAATCAAACTATCTTAGGCCAAGTATGCACGAGATCTCCTTGAGAGATTTCACATGACAAACTACAAGTCTACTCCAACTCCTTTCCTATCAAGAGTCAAACTTGAGGATGGAGGGGAGACTCCACTGGTTGAAAACACATTATATAGAAAGCTAGTGGGGATCTTGTTGTATCTCACACACTCCAAACTAGACCTCTCATATGCATTTGGTGCAGTTTCCAATTTCATGCAAGTGTCGCATGAGCTACATTGGAAAGTTGCAAAGTGTATCCTTCGATATGTACAGGGCACCATCACCTTTGGGATTCATTATGCAACAGACTCTACATTAGATCTCATTGGGTTTACTTATTCTGATTGGGCTAGTGATAGCATTGATTGCAAGTCCACATCTGGTTACTTAATTAGTCTTGGTTCCAGGCCTATCTGTTGGTCGAGAAAGAAGCAATCTGCCATTGATCTATCATCATCCGAGGTAGATTACAGAGGGGTAGTTAACATAACCATTCAGACTATGTGTCTACAACATTTTCTCACTGAGTTGGGCATTTAGTTTCATCAACTAATTGTCATCTCATGTGACAACCAGAGCATTCTAAAGTTCTGTAGAGATCCAGTTCAGAGGCAGCAGATGAAGCACATTGAGATCCACATGAACTACATTCGGGACTTAGTACATGTGCATATCATCAACTTATAGTTCTATCCTTTAGCAAAACAAATGACATACATTTTCACCAAGACCTTCACTGAGCAGAAATTCCATTCTTTGTGAGGTCGTCTTGGAGTGAAGGACACAGTTGTCTAGCAATTGTAGTTCTTATTTTTACATACATTGTGCCTTGAGGGGGGGGTTTCCCATGAGGTTTTCCCTCTTTCCTCACTTTATTTTCAATGTATCTTTTTTACTTGGATACCTAACATGGCCTCGTTGTCAGGACCCAATCTTTATTTTCACCATAGTGATGTCTAGTGGGGGTGTTGGAGTTACTTCACACACACCTAGGATTTATTTTTCCTAAGATTATTCCTTCTTTATTATTCATAATTAATCATTATCTAGTCTCTTATATTTTAGGGGAGAATATTCCACCTGGAGAATGTTCTCTTTCAGTTGACGCTTCAGTTTGACTAGTTGAGTTGAGTTTAGATGTTGCATTGAGATCATCACCATGCAACATTGGGATCATCACCATCCTAATTCGAAATTTCCTTGGTATCATCACCAAAGTGGTGCATTAGCCTTGATTCCTTGAGTTAACTTCTCACTACTCTATGTTCAGACAGTTAACTAAAGACTAGTTGACTAGTTAACTCAACTAGGTGGCAGTTCACTACCATAACTGCCTGAGAGACTACAATAGGTGGCAGTTTACTCCCATAACTACTGGTGTGTGTCCATATCACTCTATACCACCACTATGGTGCATTGGTTCACCTCAAGTCGAACTCATTGAGATATAAAGAGTATATCATGTGTAAATTATTCATTATTCATAACGGTTAATGAGAATTCTTCCATTCTTTCTCTCCTTCTTCTTCTTTCTCCAATTCTCTCTACAAATGTGTGTATTATTGTTTATCTAGATCTATTTTTTGAATGTTCAACACATTTACATGTGTTTCTAGGGTTTCAAGAATTTTATTTTAGGCAACTTGTTTTTCAACTAGTGGTTTAGTAACCACGACCTCATTCACTTTGTTTCTTAATATACTATTTTTTTATGGAACACTTATAGTATTTTTTTCTCTAGGCCTTAAATTATGCTTCTGTTGAAGTTCTTTCATAATGGATTCAATGATTCCTAGATATGCAAAATATCCTAGGTTATCTATACTTTTCTCGTTACTAAACATGGGCTCTTGGTATAGAGATCTTTCATAATCCTGTCTAGTTAGATGAGTTTATTGGTCTTCGTCACTAAGGTTTTTTATATCCTCTTCTAGCCCCTCATAATTATGCATATCATCTCCTATAAAAAATTTCATTTTAAAAGGACTTTGTATTTTTTTATCTTCATTTTTTACTTGTCTTTGCTAGGTCTCAGGGTTAGGATTTCTCCTGAAATATTTTCAAGCAAATGGATCAGGTTTGGCTTGGTCTAGTTCCATTCTAGAAATTTTGTTTGACAAAAATTTGATTATATTAGCCATGTCATCCATTTTTTCTTCAGTAGACCTCCCAGATCCGAAGGGCCCTACTTGTTCCCTAAAGTGTTGAGGTTCTTTAGTTCATGTCTCAACCTTGGCTTTTAGTTTACCAGATGCCATCTTCTTTGATTCAATTTCTATAACGTCGTATTTCATCCCTGTGAGGGTAGTTGTTCTTCTTTCTCTTAAAAGTAGAGTGAAGTTGGGTTCAAAATCCCCTACAAAAGTCACCTTCGCTGCAGGTTGAGAGGGTTTAAATTCTGCTGGAATCTTATGATAAAGTTTGTTAAATCTCTAAGTAAATTCTAGAACTAACTCAGAGTTCTTCTTTCTCAATGCCCTGAATTCAGTCAAGTAGTAAATATGGTCTTTCATTTCTCTCCACTGTCTTAAAAAATCATTTTCTAAATCATCATAGGACCGAAGGGATCCTACTGGGAGTCCTTGAAACCAAATTCTTACTTTCCCTTTGAATGTTTGAACTAAAATCCTGGAATAAACATCTTCATCCTCAATCCCTAATATATCAACAAATTGATCGAAAAAGGTGATATGCTCTGTGGCAGTTAAATCTCCTTCTCCCATAAATTTTGGTAATTTATTCATACAATTTTTAGGTAAATCATGAAGGGCGGGGGCGAGGACCAAGGGAGCGCATATGGCCACTACTTTTGAAAAACTCCTAGTGGGTGGAGGTTGTCCTTGACCACCTCCCCCTCCACCACCACCTCCTCCAATGCCACCTCTAGTGACAGCCATTGAAAGTCTAGGGGATGAACTTTGGGAATTAAAAAGAGGGTTTTCAAAAACTTCTACGGACCGAAGTGGCAACCTTTCAACTTCCTCGGGATGCGATGAAGGGAAATATGGAAAATGATCATTAGGGAAAGTAAAGTCTAGAAAGGGAGGGAAAGGAAAACATGGATTGGTTTCTTTAGAGTTACAAGATGTATATATAGGTGAACCAGTAGGAGACAAATTGGGGTATAAAGTACGCTCTTTAGGATTTCGAAGAACTGAAACCTTTTCTTCGGGTGAGGATGGGGTAGACAGAAAAGTAATGATAGCAAGTATAGAAGAGGATATTTTATTCAAACTATTTGGAGAATCAGAAGTGTCAATTTCAATCTTTATTTCGGGTACAAATTCCTCCAGGTTCTCATGCCTAATCTTATCCTGGCTAGTCAAGGCCTCTATAGAGGGTGTTTGTTTAATATTATTTTCAGGGGTTGGTTCTTCAATCAGAACCTTAGTATTGACTTGTGTGATTTCGGTTGGTATTTCTTACCTGTCGATGTGGTAGTCGACCTGAGGTATCCCTTTGGTTTTAATAAATTTTTGGGATCAGATATAGGTGTGGTCTACCTATCGTTTGGATTGCTTCTGGTATTCTTTCGATTAAATTCCATCGTATTTGTAGTGGAGTCACCAAGTGAAAAATAAAAAATAGTTGTAATTCAGTGTTCAACCTTCGCTCACTATCAAAGATAGAATCTCACCTTGTCGTTCTCCCAGGGAAAAATAACTTTGTTTCTCCGTCCCTGGCAACGACGCCAAAAATATGTTGTTCTTGAGATTAAACTTAAGGCTCAAAGAATAATGTCAGGCATCATGAATGTTTTTGAGTGTGTTTTAAAGTGATTTTTCTACCTTAGTTGTATGAGAAAAATTCCTTAAATGAAATTAACAATTTGACAACACAAAGGTTGTATTTCATATCTGAGTCAAAATTGCAATATCGAATGGTATGAGATGAAAATAGAAAACTGTAAAACATAGAAGGGAATCAATTACTGAAGAGTCCTACCTTGTTTTTAGTAGAGGAAAAGGGATCGTGTAACCTTGAATAATGCATAAAATGCAGTAATCTACACATCAAGCAAGTCTTGATTTACTCACAATAAATGCAGAGGAAAATTTGCTTACTTAATAAATTACTAATACCTTGTGATTACAGTATTTGTTGTACTAAATTGGAACCAAACATTTATCAAGGAATACATAAAGGAATGCTGAGAAATGGAAAAACAAAGAAACACATAACCCAGATTTAAGAAAACTTGGAATCTCTGTCTGCACTTGTATTAATACTCTATAAGGATAGTTTTCTCTATTACAATCGGCAAGAAGCAGCCATAAATAAGTCTTTAATATATGTTTTTATACAAAATGGTCTCAATTCAAAATGGTTGGAATTTTCATAATTCTAAAAATACTAAATTTTACAATATGTAAAACTAAAAACTTCCATTGGCCTTCTCCTCTATCTCTTCGTCTGTTGGCAGAGGCGTTTCTTCTCCTCATCCTTTACTTAGAAATAGCTATCATCTGATCTTGACCTGTACGAGTCATATTCACATGTTTTATCATTTGTTTCCATATGTGTTGGCTTTCCCGTATTCGACACATTGGATGCAACTTCTAACTAATTGTACCCTCAACCCAGAAGGTGTAGTTGCCTCATTTGCTTCAAAAATGTATAACTTATTTTCTATCTGGGGAAACCTTTCCTATATCTTCTTTGCTCCTAAATATGTGTCCTGTAACTCCATGCTTGGACTTGGTATCCATTTTTATATTTGGATAAGATCAATTTGGTTTATTTACTAGATGATCGTCATGGCCTCTTCTTTTCTTGTCCTAGAGTTACATTGGTTCCTTGCTATGTCAATATTCCCCAGGGCTTCAGAGATATTATTTCCTTCAACATCAAGTAGACCTTTGTCTAGTGAAGATATTTCTTCTAGACAAGCTTTGTGTACCTCTCTGGCCAATATTTTTCTTTCAACAATATTTGATTCCCATGCCTTCAAAATTATGTTACGTCTGGTTTTCTAAGATAGAGACAGTTGAGGAGTTGTTGATACATAATATTTTTTTACTAGAAAGATAGCCTTTTGAAACTTATCTCGAGTTGCACGAGCTTCCTTTTCTTTAATGTAAATGTTATTCAGGGAAAGGTCTACCACCCAGTAACAATTTTGAATGTCTTCCAATTTTGTAAAAGGATCTTGTTGGGTTGATTCGGGCTTTTCATGCACTTCCAATGCTTGATCTTGGAAAGATGCCATATATATTGACTTGTAGTTTCTTGATTAATTATTCTTACTGATTGACCAACCCTCTGTTGTCCTGTGAGTTTCGATGGAGCTCATTGAGGTTAGATTTTAGTTGTTGGATCTAATGTTTGTCATTGGCTATGACTTGTTCAAATTGTTTGTTCATCTTATTTCTGACATCCCTTTCCATGGTCGTCATCTAGTCTTGTAACTGCCTTACCAACAGGTTTCTCTGTTTCATCTAATTTGCTAGATTTTCTACTAAACATTGATTGGTCGTGGCAAAGGCACCTAATGAGCCTAGCATTTCCCTAGAGAATGTTGTATCATATAGACCCTGTCCCTCATACAACATTATTTTCCTTTTGACTTTTGTATAATATTTTTGATGCACTTCTCTTTTAACTATGGCCCTTCTCTTCTTACTAAAAAAGAAGTCCAAAGGATGCATTTCTTTGGATGAAATCGGAGTAAGGTCCTCTATAAATATGACTTGGTCATTGGGATTTCCTTAACTCGAATGTAAAGGTGTTAATGACATAATGGGGCTACCTATATCTGTGAATGGTTTTTGATTTGTTGTGTTAGTATCCGGTTTATCTGGTGTAGACAGCGGTGTATCCTGTCCCTTTTTTTGAAAATATTCAAGATGAGTTGTTGTTTGAGTGCTTGGTGGGTTTGGTAATGAAGTCTCCACTCCCTGCATTGAGACTTTGACATTCTTCGAATTTTCCTTAGTACTCTTTTGGTCAGAAATTCCTGCCTCTAGTACTTGAGGCGTAGCTTCCTATGTAGATGAAGGTGTTAATGGCTCCCCTTGTAATACCTTTGGAAAACTATTATTTCTATGCTTCTGAAAATTGTCAAAATTGGCTAATTGATTGGGAGACAGAGTTCAGACTCTACTCAATACTTCCTCATATGACTTGACTCCCCTGAATACTTCGTCCTGAGGGGAAATCTCATGCACATACTACCTTAAATTGTATTGAGCTAGGTGAGCTTCCACAATATTATGGGGATCGTGCCTCTTAAACTCAATATCAACTAACTTAACGTCTTCTAGAGCTGCAACCTCTTGGCATACCAACTGATCTGGTTAAAATTTTGGGAGAGCATGGGGGGAAACCACGCACCCCAAAACCCTCATATAGGAAAATTTTTCCTCAATATACCAGTTTTCTATTTTTCCCAGGTTATCCATGATTCTGTCTGAAATTTTGGGAGGTGGGAAACCATATAGGGTGATATGAATCGACAACACTGTATAATGATAGATTTCATAGAAGAAATATCTGGCTCGACGTTGATCGGGTTCCAACTCCATCTCATCAGAGGGAAAGGAGTGATAAACAAAAGAGCATCCATGATGTATGCCGACATATAGAAAGGAGCAAGTTTCCCTTTAGAATTTTCCAATTGGTACCCTGTGATTTCTTTGGCCAGGTTGCCTGATAACATCTTGGCCTAGTTGAAAGAATAGCCCTCAACCACTTCATGCATAACTGGTATCCATGCCAGAAGAAAATGAGAGGAGTCCTTTTTAATGAATATCCTACATAGAAACATAGCCACATAGATCATATGACATATATGATGTGAATGTCAGCTCTAAATTTCTCAGGATGCCCCCACCAGTCCTTGATTAAATCAGGGTATTTTTTCCCATATTGTGTGCACTATTTTTGGTCAAACTCCATTATGAATTCAACATTGTAACTGTATTTAAAAATTGGTGATAACTTATACATTACTTGTATATGCTCCAGTTGAAAAGACCCAACAACAACCTTCTGTGCATTGCAAATGCTCCTAGTTGAAATGTCGACGTTCTCCAGGGCCCAACCTATCATGTTGTTATACAACATGAGCCTCAACCACACAACCATCTTGTGTATATATGACTAGAATATATCCCTGAGTTTAGTTGCATGGGTTTTAGTTAATTCATCACCTGAATCGTCTAGGAAATTTATCAACTCATGTTGTATAATATCGAACACCTATGTCCAGTATTTCATGATATCTATGGTTCTCAGTGAAGTGTCTTAGAGAACATATGTGTTCAAATTTATGCTCTCACCATCTGCTTTATCCATTTTTCATGGTTCCATGATATTAAGGAAATCATAACTCTGTTACTTGCTAGAGGATAATGTGTGAGCTTATGCAACTGGCTTAAAACTTGTTATTTTGCGAGAATGAAAATATAATTCAAAATCCAATATTTTTATTCACCTTAAGCATATTGATTTAAGAGTACCTTTACTGATGAAAAAGTAATTTACCTTAATGAGGAAATCTTGGCACTGATCTACAATCTATATTGAAATCATTGCCATTGATTTATGATTAATGCCATAAATATTGGTGGTTCGTGATCGGGAACTTGGATGAAACAGGTGTGAAAATTCCCGAATCGCGAGCTCGTGAGAAATTAATTATGAGATAATATTGTTTAAGATATTAATTAATCATGTTTAACTTTAAACATTTTTGGGTATTCGGGCTTCGAGATTTTAATGAGTAGCTTGAGATAGAATCCTTGAAACCCGAAACCGCGAAATGATTAATTATTGGATAATTGTTTTTAGTTTTAATTAACCCCTTTTAATTTTGAAATGTTTCGAAAGTTCGAACTTCGAAGATTTCAAGATGTGAGGGATGATAAATGTCTGAAGTTCCAAAGTACAAATTTATTAACCATATTTAATCGATATTAACTTAATTAATTAAGATTTGATATTTCAGTATTTTACCGCTTCGTGGATTTGAAAGTTAGTTCCTTATTATATTCTTGAAAGGCTATTACTTGTAGTGATGTGTCAAAGATGACATCATTTTAGATGACATGTCAAGGCCGGGGGGGTGCTAAGTGTTAATTAGAATCATGTGTATCTTTAGATTAAAATCTTAGAGAAAGGTGCCATGTGTTGACTCAGGGAAGATTTAAAACGTACATGTTTACCATGAAACATGTCTTTCAAAAGTTGGTGAAAAAGTGATAATGGATATATTCAGGTTTTCAGATTTTTAAAGTTATGACTTGTTGAAAATCTTGAAGTGCGAAGCTTCGAAGAAGACTCTGGCAACTTATCTCTTTAACCATTTGGCGGCTCCACAAATATGAAGAGATTTAGGATCTTTCGATTATATGGAAGACTTCATCAAAGACGTATATCATGCACTTCTTATTCTTATTTAACCAAGAATGAAATTTATTCAAAGTCCAAAAGTTTAGAAATATATATATGTTCCAACACTCCCCACATCCAAAGAAGGGAAAAGGCATCCCCAACCCACACAGCAAGAGACAAAGAAAATAGGGCCACTCTCAGGACAACCAATGCAATCCACAACAAAACAAGGGCAATGAAAAGATGAAGAAGGAAACATAAAAATGGTGTGAGTACCATAAAATCCCTTGGCACAACACTGAACAATGTTGCTCCAAGCAGTCACTCATGCTCGATATGAAGGCTTCCGAGTTAGAGGGAAATTTTGATTCTGAATCAAATCTAGAAGGAGGGAAGCAGATTATTGATGCTAAACCCAGTGCCACTATCACTACCACCAAAGTCCAACCAATCTAACCAAAAGAACCAGAAAAAGGGGAATGCCTCTTTCACTCACAAATTTGGGTAAAGGGGGATCTTCCTCATTAAATTGTTGATAGAGGCATTCAGAAGAACTTGATTTCAACAAAGGTCATCAAGCAACTAGACTTGCCAATGACACTGCACCCACAACCCTACACTTCTAGCTGGGTTTGCCAAGGAAGAGATATTTTTATTAGCCAACTGTGTCGTCTACCCTACGGCATCAAGCCTTTCAAAGATGAGGTATTGTGTGATATTTTTCCCCTTGACGTTTGTGATGTTCTTTTAGGAAACCCATATTTGTGTACGCTTCATGTTGTGTATGAGTCTTGACCCCGCAGTGTTATTATTAGTTTGGGTAGAAAATTGTACAGGATACTAAAGGTAGCGTCGCCTATTGTTATTTCTTTAATCTCTGCTAAACAATGTAGTAAGGTCATTTCATATATCGAGAAGTTTGTCTTCTTTTTTATCTGTGCTCATAGTAAGAAGAAGGTCATAACCACATTCGTTTCCTCTACACAAAGCCTCTCTTTGCAGCAAAAGCAAGTGGAAACGATCATGGAAGAATATAGAGACATCTTCTCCTCACCCACCAAGGTACCGACACACTGCCAAGTCAAGCATCCAATTGATCTGACCCCCAGTTCACCTCTACCTAATGGACCAATCAATCATCGCTCACTGTTGAAAAAAGACAAAATCAGGTGTCATATCCAGGATCTTATTTAAAAGGGGAACATCAAACCCAGTTCCACCCCTTGCAAAATCTCGATTGTACTAGTCTAGAAGAAGGATGGGACTTGGTGACTCTTCATTGATTATAGATCCTTAAACAAAATCATAGTCAAGAACAGATACCCAATTCCCAGGATTGATGACCTTCTTGACCAACTCAAGGGGAAAAAGTTCTTCAACAATATTGACCTCAAGTCTGGCTACCACCAGGTTCCCAATGAACTAACTGATGTATCGAAGACAACCTTCAAATCTAAAGAAGGTATCTTTGCATGGCAGGTCATGCTCTTTGGCTTAAAAAATGCACCAACTACTTTTATGAGGTTTATTGATGATGTACTGAGACCCTTCACTAACTCTTTTGTGGTGGTATATTTGGATGACATCGTCATCTTCAACAGAACTTGGGAGGAGCACATGCGGCATATTCAATAGGTTCTAATCACTCTGCAGCAACACAAGTTGTATGCCAACCTAGAAAAATGATCTTTTGGCATGAACAGGGTCCAATACTTGGGTTACATTGTTGATAAGCATGGGGTACATGTTGATCCAACTAAGATCCAAGTTATATGTGACTAGCCAGCCTTGACCACACTAACTGAGCTTCGAAGCTTCTTGGGACTTGCCAACTTCTACCGACAGTTCATGTTGGGATTCTCCCATATTGCAAGGGCCCTTGAAAAGGTTACCAAGGGAGGTGGCAGGTAAAATTTCGTGAGGGGGAAGGAACAACAATGAGAATTCAATGATCTAAAGAATTGCTTGTGCTCAGCTCTAGAACTCTCCTTTCTCGATCTGCAACAACCATTCGATATTGAGACTGATGCATATGAATATGTTGTAGGTGCAATTCTCACTCAACACTATCATTTGGTGGCATACCATAGTGAGACACTCTTAGATGTTGTCCGGAAGTACCCCACCTATGACAAGGAAATTTATTCCATTGTACAAGCTTTTCATCAATGGAAACATTACATTCTAGGAAAGGATACAATTATCAACACTAATCACAAGCCTTTGTAATTCATACAGACATAGGGAAAATCGTAGAATGACCTCCATCAGAAGTGGTCCACCTACCTGCAACAGTTCCATCCCAACTTCGAGTATAAGACATGGATATTAAATTATGTCATTGATTTCCTCAGTCGACCTTTCGTGGCTACACTGACCACTATGCTCCATTCCTATGGACATGAGGCATATGAGTGGCCCCAACTTTATTATCAAGATCTAGACTTGGCCACCACCTATCATGTCTTGGGTACATGTGTGACAATCACTGATTTTTACATTTAGGATAGACTATTATTCCATCTAGGCCATCTCTATGTTCCTACAAGTGAGCATGCAAATATGATTTGGGAATCTCACTATAGTCGGATGGCAGGACATTTTGGCATGGAGAAAATCATGGCCATTCTTTAGAAAAAAAATTATTGGCCAAAACTTCGACGAGATGTCAACAAGTATATCAGATCTTGCATTGCTTTTTCCATTTCCAAACCAACCATCAAGAAGCAAGGCTTATACACCCCTCTTCCTACTCTTGAGAAGCCTTGGGAATCCATCTGAATGGATTACATGTCTAGCCTTCCATCCACCAAGAAAGGAAATGACTGTGTATTTGTGGTCATTGATCGGTTTTCGAAGATGGCCATCCTCACAGCTTGCAAGAATAAAATCATAGCGGAAAGTACTCCCAAGATCTTCTTTGAACGAGTGTGGGTCCATTTGGGTATACCACAGACCATCATCTCTGTCTCAAACGATAGGTTCCTTAGCACATTTTGGTCGAGTCTCTAGTCAATGTTGGACACCAAGATCACTAAATCTAATGATTTCCACCTCCAAAGAGAGGACCAAATAGAGGTATTCAATCAGATGATTGTGCACATCCGATGCATGTACAACTCTAAGAATCCACGTACATGGGATGGGAGCCTCCCCTATGTTCAACACAATTATAATAGGGCTCTCCATAGCTCCACCGACCATAGCCCATTTTAGGTGGGGTGGGGATTCCAACCCTTGAGTCCCATTGATGTTGCACTACCTCTTGCCACTACATAGACAGACTCTTCCCATGTTCAGTATTAGACTGACAAAGCCACCTTATTCATTGAGTAGATTTAGCACATCCATCAACAAGTCGAAGAGATTTTGCATATATCCAATGCTAAGTACAAGAAGTGCCATGATCAACATAGGGTATCGCACCAGTTTCAGGTTGGCGGCAAATTCTGGTTACATTTGCAGAAGGAGCATCTCACAGGGCCCCATCGGAAGCTCCACCCACTTTTCTATGGACGTTACACTATCACCAAGGCTATGGGTAGAAATTATTTTGAGCTCAACACTCTACCCTTCTTTGGCCTACACCCAGTTTTCAATGTGGACCTCCTTCGGCCATATTTTCTACCATTATTGGACACCTCAGAAATCGCAGAACATTTGACACCAAAAGAGCTCAACCCTGACTGCATGGAACACACATCCACTGATTATATAGTGGACACATTGGTCAAGGGCACTCATTGGTAGAGGATCCAGCCTTATCGGTTTGTCAAGGTCGAGCATCTCCTACACCAAGGCAGGTGGCTCACCTGGGGCCAAATCTAGCAGAAGTTTCTTCACCTGATGGGGGAACTCAACACAATAGAGACCATTGCCACCTAAGAGGGAGGATTGATCCAAGTGGATATTGGTGGCCACCCACCTATTCCAACTAGCTCCTCTTATCTATTTTTAGTTCAACTCGTTCTTCTATACTTCTTTGTAATTGTGGGTTCTACACTTCTGTGGATGTATGAAGCCCTACACATGTTCCAGGTGAATACTTGCAAGATACCAGATATAATAAATATGTAGAACATAAATAAAATGATAGAAATGGCAGAGTTACAGTAATATAACCAACATAATCTCCACAATAACACAGAAATGATATAAGAACAACAACATAAATAGCACTTTGATTCAAAAAGCAATGTTCACAGGCCTCTTCGAGGGGGAAACCCCCAGTCGAGAAGCACTCTGTTACAATAATATCCAAGATAGGGTTTTCATACCCTCGACCCTTATTTATACTAAATATGTCTATCAAGAGAAGCATCTAGAGGAAGATCCTTCTAGAAGCAGAATCTTCTATTAGGTCTTCTTACATCTACCTTATTGAAAGGCCTTATTAATATCGACCTTTATTACATCTAAATATATTGATCTACCTATGTGCGGGTTAGGACCCTAACATGTCCGCCGCCTTAGAAATAGCCTTGTCCTCAAGGCTTGAGATGTGGAAACTGCTGTAGAATGGTAGTTGGTTCCCAAGTGGCATCTGCTGGAGTCGTATCTTTCCATTGGACGAGCACTGCCTTGATGATTCTCTGATGTAGGCAATGCTCACGCGGGTCCAAAAATACTTCTGGCTATAGCCAAATGGATCCTTCTTCAGCTAACTCTGAAAGGTTGGTTTGAATTTGGCACCTGGTTCGAATCACCTTCTTCAAGCATGAAACATGAAAAATAGGATGTATCTTCGACTGACTGGGCAAAGCTAATTGATATGCGACTTGTCCCACATGCTTGAGAACTGTATAAGGACCATAAAATTTGGGTGCTAGCTTCTGACAATGCTCGTCCTTGAGGGAAGTTTGCTTATATGGTTGCAATCAAAGAAACACCTGATCCCCTTCTGCAAATTGACATTCAGAGCAACCTTGATTTGTTTCCTGCTTCATGTGATTCTATGTCATGACCAAGTTCTCTTTAAGGGTACGAAGAATATCCTCTTGAACTGTAAGTGTTTGGTCAACCGCTTGGACCTTCGAGGTACCCAGTAAGTATGAGAGAACTGAAGGTGGCTTCTATCCATATACTGCTTCAAAAGGAGTCATGCGAGTATCTATATGGTAGGAAGTGTTATACCACCATTCAGCTAGGGGTAACCATTGAGCCCACTGATGTTGTTTTTCATAGGAAAAACACCTCAGATATGTTTCCAAACACTTCTAGACAACTTCTGTTTGACCATCAGTCTGGGGATGATAGGATGAGCTGAGATGCAATTGGGTGCCTTGTAGCTTAAACAGTTCTTGCCAAAAATTTCTTGTGAAAGTTGGGTCACGATCAGAAACAATAGAGTGCAGCATGCCATGAAGCTTGAAGACCTGGTCCGTGAAAATTTGAGCCACCGTGGATCCAATAAATGGGTGTTTAAGAGCGCATAAATGAGCATACTTGGAAAGGTGATCCACAACCACCATTATGACTGATTTATTCCCCGATTTGGGTAAGCTGGTAATAAAATCCATAGAGATATCCTTCCAAATAGAAGGTGGAATCGGAAGCGGTTGTAGTGTGCCCAGAGATTTGACTGTTTCTCCCTTGTTGCATTGACACACCTCACTTTCAACGAAAAAATTACGAATGTCCTATTTCATACCATCAGAAAGTACCATGAATTTAAGCTTTGATTGTTTACTTAAATACAAACGGCCTTTGTAGCGAAGCTCATCCTGGATCCAAGAGTACCCTGGGGGAGATGGAGCCTTGGTCTACAATTGCTAGATAAGATGCAAACTTTTGGGATCTTGAAGCCATTCCTAGCGCACATCTTGGAGCCAATCTGGTACAATGAAGGAAAGAGAAAAAATGGATCCTTCTTCTTCATATTTTCCAGACAGTGCATCCGCCACCACATTGTCTTTTCCCTTCTTGTAAATGATCTCATAGTCATATCCAGAGAGCTTAGTCACCCATTTTTGTTGCTCCTAGGAGGAAATGCATTGTTCCAGAAAGTACTTGAGCAGGGATGATTTTAAGGATGGAAATTTATTTTAAATTGTAGAAACCTTGACGAATCTCACTAATCCTTTATATTCCAACTATAAATAATTAGCAATATTTTTGTAAAAATATTCAAATTTCTAAAGATTTTATATAGTTTTTATGAAATTTAGGTGATTTTTAAGGTAAAATAATTTTATCCTATAAAATTTGGGCGAATCATTTTTAAAATAGTGAATCTTGTTTTTGGAGAAACCATGGAAAATTAGCCCATGGGCGAAATTTAGCCCCTAAAATCATCCTTGACTGGCTTTGATGGCCGATCTTAATGTGGAAGCATTGCCCCAAGAGATAAGGGAACCATAGATCAACGACATGTAGAATAGCCAACATTTCCTTTTCATAAATGGGTTTGCCCAGATTCCTTTCAGACAATTTCTTGCTGGTGAAGGCCAAAAGTTGACCCTCCTACATAAGGACAATGATGATTCCTTTCCCTAAGGCATCACATTCCAACACAAAGGTCTTTGTGAAATCAGGAAAGGCCAGAACCAGAGTGGTGCACATGGTCGTCTTCAATGTTTAAAAAGCTTGAGAAGCAGTTGTAATCAATGTGAAAGAGTTCTTTTTTAGGAGAGCCATGAGAGGTGATGTAATCTTTTTCGTAGTTCTTAACAAACTTGTGATAATACCCTGTTAAGCTCAGAAATCCACACAATATTTTGAGAGTCTTTGGGTGCAACTAGTCTTGCATAACTTTAATATTTTTCGGGTCCACCCTGACACCATCCTTTCCAACCAGATGACCCAAGTATTCTACTTCTGAGGCACCAAAAGAACATTTAAACTATTTCAAGAAAAGTTGGTGCTAAGAGAGTAGATGGAGAAGTTGATATGCATGAGTAAGATGGTCTATCTAGGGTTTTCTATAGATGAGGATATCATAAAAAAAAACTAAGACAAAATGACAGAGAAAGGGATGAAAGACATGATTCATGAGGCTTTGGAAGGTGGAGGGGGCATTACACAAGCCAAAGGGCATGACCAAAAACTCATAGTGGCCCTAATGAGTGCAAAAGGTCGTCTTGGGAGTCTTCCTCTTTCATATGTATTTGGTGATAGCCCAAGCAAAGATCAAGTTTAGTAAAGAATTGGGTGCCACTCAATTCATCCAGGAGGTCATCAATGACAAGAATGGGAAATTTGTCTTTAATGGTCAGTTTATTGAGGGCATAGAAGTCAGGACACATTCTCCAAGAACCTTCTTTCTTCAGGACCATAACTATAGGAGAAGAGTAAGGGCTCGTACTAGGATGGATAATGCATGCATTAAGGAGTTCCTAGACCATTTTCTCAATTTTATTTTTTTGTGAGAAGGGGTGGCGATATGGATGGATATTGGGAGGAAGGCTTCCGGGTACAAGGGGAATGGAATGATCATGAAAACTACTGGAAGGAGGGAGCCCTTGGGGAGTGGAAAATACCATTTCATGTTTAGAAAGGAGGGCTTGGAGGTCATGCGGTACCGGGGGTGTCTCCGTTGCTTGTATGGCATGGAGTTGGGCAATGACACCAGAAT
>JZKD02S1081223.1:290659-307138 GCA_000966675.3 Picea glauca | reverse complement strand
GAGGCTTGCCTCCACAGCTTGGGTAATCTTTACACCACAGGGTCAGTTGTTATCTTCCGGAGGGATATGCTTAGGTGACACCACAAACAATGTTGTTGAGTATAGCGCAGTTATTCAGTTGCTTCGTGACGCTTTTTCATTGGGTATCTCTCATCTCCAGGTCTATCTAGATGCTCAACTAGTTGTGTCGTAGCTTAACAGAATATACTGCGTGCACGATCCTACTTTACACCGACGATTCCTTAGGGTACGTCTCTTGGAACGCAACTTTGATTATATCACATATTTTCATGTTCCTAGGAGTCTAAATCAAATCACAGATACTCTATCTAATCACATTTTAGATTGGCATCTTGCTCACACATAAAAAAAATCATTATCATATACATGTAAATACATTTTTGTACACCTAATCCATAAAGACACAGAAAAGAAATAAAAATCATATATAAACATGATAAAATCCTCAGAGTACATAGATGGGCGCAAGCGCCTCAAAAAGTGGGAACCATAATGAGTCACCGGGGCTTATGCCCTCAAAACATATATACAATAAGGTGCTCATGGAACATAAAAAGTTTACAAGTCTACTCAGGGCCTGTGGGCCCTGTTATAATCATGTACAACCTGGGATAAATGCCTAAACAATTGGACACATGTATGAGGTTCCCCCAAAACATGAGTCTGCATAGAGGGCAGCAAGTCCTCTATCTCTGCCATGGGAACTGTGCGAGTGAGCACAATGAAGTTCCGCTCAACCTTCCTAAGAACACTCTCGGACTCCCCTGCTGGGAGGTTCCTTGCTACTACTACTCCCCCGACAGCGGCAGCTGCGGCCTCTGGCCGTGGGCGGCGCCTGTTCTGAGCATAATCGACAGGTCGTACAGGTCCCACATCTACACGCAATACAAAATTTCACCCGTCAAACAACTCTGTTATACAAAAACATGATATATATATCAAAAAGACATAAAAATTACATATGCAAACAAAAAAACTGTACAGGTGGAGACTTACCCATCTCCCCTCGCTCCTCACCAGGAGGCACTGGTATCGCTGGATCTCTGGAAAAATTGATCCCTACATATGGGTAATCCTCGATAGTGGGGATATGTCATGACAGCCATGCGAAAAAGTCGTCGTTGAAGGCCTTTGTGGTCCTTTCACCACCCTGTCGCAGCAGCAAAGCTGCCCATCTGCACACTATGGGGAAAGTCGCCAGATTTCCTCATACTGTTAGCCAAGGACTAAAACATGGAACTCTCTCAAAAAATAATGAACACAGGATGGTCCCAAACCCAAAGTTCCTATGTGTCCGCTGTCTGCAAGCTGTCAGCTAACATTTCATGCTTGCCAGTAGTGTAGTACTCGAGTCAAAAATTTGTGCATTCATGCACTGAATTGCATAGTTCATCTGTGCGCACGATGCTTGATGCACGGCCACGGAGCTGGTAATTCACCCAATGAGCGATAAGATAGTCTGAAGAGTAAGGCTAGTGATACTACTAACAGGTATCGAAGAATTCCTCTAATTGGTCCTAGCCACACAGTATTCCTCTATCAACTTTGAGACTTTGCTCGGCCCCACAGGAAAGTTCTGAAAGTTGACGGGTTCCCCTCTCCTCGAGAGGCCCATCAAAAAATAGATATCCTCGGTGGTGGGAACCAAGGATTGCCCCTCTATCATAAATGCCTCTACATCTGGGTGCCAATAGTCAACCAAGGCATTCAATAGCTTGGGTTGAGCATGCATGAATGGACACAGGAAAAACTTTACCAAGCCACACTGCGATGGCATGGCCATAACATTCGGATCTGCAGCCACTGCCTCATTGGCAGCCTCATGCTCCCTCTCTCTCCACTGGACATACGTCCTACCAAACCCACAAGAAAAAAAGGGGAGTTTAGATCTTCATTCAATCAAAATTTCATCACACGAGGGAACCCGCAGGCTTTCGAGGTGATAGTCGTGGGTACCCGCACGCAGTTTTGACTCTGTGCATGGATACCCATGGGTTGTCTCTGGACAGCCTGTGTTTTGCTAGGTCCGGCCTCTTAGAGGTCGACGACCACCCCAAAAACCAACTTAAATGACATAAATGAAGTATTGAAATACAAGATTAGGGAGTTTGTACTTACTTGGTCCAAGCAGAAATCCGTTTCGTCCACTGAAGCTCCCGGAATCACGATCTTTGGCAAAGGGGGTCTTTTGGCTTCAGAGTCAATTTCCAAATCAGCAATGGTGATAATGAGCTGCCAGCTTCTATTTATAGACTTTTTGGCCTCTTTTTGTCACTCTTTTGGCCCCTTCTATCAGTTTCTTTATACCAAAATCCATTTTGAGTGGTTCAGGAGTTATATGGGAGGGATTTGATCAGGTATTAGGACATTTTTCATTGAGTTTCAGAAAATAAAAATATACATATGGATGGTCCATAAAAAAATTTTCAAAAATCAACTTGAGCATATAGAGTAGGATTTCATCCCCACTGTTGCATCTCGTTGCCTTTTGTTTTTACGATATAGGATCGATCCCATCCGATTGTGACACGGAACTGTCATATCTTCTCTAGAAGTGTCGCAACTTGGTGGTAGAGCTTGCCAAAACATGGATTCCCTAGGTAGTTCCTGGTTGCATTATGGTGTCCATGTCGTTTCTCACAACACTGTAGGCTCAAGAGTCCATGTAGTCTTTCCTGAATACGAGTTTGAGCCTCATTTGCATGGGTCTTTTTCACTCTTTGTCTTACCCTCCGGACTCCCAAAACATAACGGGTCTCCTTTTAAGCCCTTTTCAGACCCTCTAAACATGAAAAGATTTCCGAGCGATCTTGTGACCCTTCACGCTCGTTAAACTGGAATTTGAAGTCACATCTATCCGGCAGTAGTTTACCCCTTTTTTGGTCCGGACGTCCAACTATATGAACAAAGGAATACTCTATCGAATCCCAATTCTTTAGAAGAGTATCCTTAGGTATAATTTTATTCCTTTTTCGGGCCTGAGGGACTAAATTTATGAAAAAGAAACCCCCCCGAAGTCCATAGTTAAGCTCTTTTCAGAATCCTTAAAATTGAAAAGATTGTTGAGTGACCTTATTCTTTCACACTCGTTAAAAGGTCCAGAAGAACATTCCTGATGGAGTCCATAGTTAAGCTTTTTTCAGACTCCTTAAAAGTGAAAAAATCACCGAGTGATCTTGTCCTTTTCACACTCATTAAAATGGTTTTGAATTGATGTCTAATCGGTGCTAGTTTAACCCTTTTTCGAACCGACTAGACTATTGACGAAAAAGGTACCCCAATGGAGTTTCCTTTTATGATTTTTTCAGACTCTCTAAACATGAAAAATCACCGAGCTTCCCTTTTCTGGGCTCATTAAACTTACATCGAAGGACGTTACCATTGTGTGTTCTATCAACCACATTTGCATCTTTTACCCATCAGCCTAGTAACAGTTTACCTTTGCGTCTTAACACCTTTGGCCACTGGAGGATTTTTCCTGAGTATCATTTCCTAGAACATCAGTCTTGTCCTTGTGCCTTGAGCTTGTATGTTTGTTGTGCTCATTCCTCCATTGTAACGTAATATTCCTTTATTCTTTTCAAAATAATAAAAAAGAACAAAAAAATCAAATATACCCCAAAAAGAGGATGGGAAAAGTATTTTCTTTATTGGTAGCATCATCAGACTTTGGGATATAGTACAACCTTAGGTAGCTTTTCTCGCTATATTGAGTTGTGTCCTCCACCGTTTGGTTACTCTTCCAAACATATGGAGAGTTTGTGTTGCCTCCTGCTTCGTAGACTTATGATTAACAGATATGCCGCCTAAGTCTTATCACTTATCGTGCTATTGTCCAAGAGAAGTTTGTTACTTAGCCTGAGTCATCCCCTCTACAATATGTCTCTTGTCCGCATACCCGGCCATCCTGAACATCCAATCAAGTCTTTGTTCAAAATCACTGAAGCCTTCAGTCCGATCATCAAGATTATCAAGTCCACAACCGATGAGCCATTGAAGACCTCTGGGTAGTGCATTCATACACTCATATTACACTCCTACCTGAGTTTAGAAGATTTTGAAGTTTTTTCTCGAGCTCTGAAGTACAACCATTAGGCCGAATCAACTTCTGGGAGATAGATACTTTATATGTGTATCTTTTTGATTTCGAGAAGTAGCTCCGTTGTGTGTTATTCACGGCTACTCTTCCTAGTTATTTGACATGGATCTACAGTGTATTTGATTGGTAGCCATGGTTCTATTTTATTCCGAGCATGGGTATGCCCGCCTCAGTGAGACATTTGATATTTTTTGTAGATGGCACCTCCTGATTCCTAATTCCTGGGCTCACTCATTCAGCACATCAGTACAGATTGGTAAAGAATTGGTAATGTATTTCGGCCATCAGATGCTCTTTTGACCTCACACATTAGGGGGCATCTGTTATAACCCTAAATTGCACTATCCATGCTTACCTGGAATCAGGCCAAGTCATTGCCTTTCATTGCCAAATCCATGCTGAACAGACTCTTTAAAAACCTCTTAAATTAGGTAACCCGCGCCCTAACCCATTATTGGGCACGTTGGAATGTTGGCATGCCTTATACTGCAAGCGTTGGAATGTTGGCTGGCCCACTATAGCCCGCGTTTACCTAACAAAGAAAAAAATCAGGAAAGTTGCCGACGGAATGAAAAGCTTTGGGTCAGTTAACTGGAACTCCCAGCCATGCATGGCCCATAGTTTGTCTAAAACCCTAGCTCCTTCTAGCCTATAAAAGAAGGGGTAGGGGTACTATTCAAAGGAGGAAAATCATAGCAAAGAAACTCTGCCCAATTGCCGAATCCGTTTTGTCCCAACCCTTTAGCCTTTCCTCAAGCTTTAGAAGAATTCAAGCAAAGCAGTTGGAGGACAAAGAAGAGGAGGAGCCCAGGATCAGGATCGAGGAACGGTGGCTGGTCTCTATAATCATCTACCTTAATTCGTGATTAATGCCATAAATATTGGTGGTTCATGATCGGGAACTTGGATGAAACAGGTTTGAAAATTCTCAAATCGCGAACTCGTGAGAAATTAATTATGAGATAATCTTGTTTAAGATATTAATTAATCGTGTTTAACATTAAACGTTTTTAGGTATTCAGGCTTCAAGATTTTAATGAGTAGCTTGAGATAGAATCCTCGAAACTCGAAACTGTGAAATGATTAATGATCGGATAATTGTTTTTAGTTTTAATTAACCCCTTTTAAGTTTGAAATGTTTCAGAAGTTCGGACTTTGGATATTTCAAGATTTGAGGGATGATAAACATCCTAACTTACAAAGTACGAACTTACTAACCATATTTAACTGAGATTAACTTAATTAATTAAGATTTGATATTTCAGGATTTTACCGCTTCGTGGAATTGAAAGTTAGTTCCTCGTCATATTCCCGAAAGGTTATTACCTGTAGTGATGTGTCGAAGATGATGTCATTTTAGATGACATGTCGAGGATAGGGGGTGCCAAGTGTTAATTAGAATCATGTGAATCTTTATATGAAAATCTCAGATAAAGGTGCCACGTGTTGACTCGAGGAAGATTTAAAATGTACATGTGTACAATGACTCATGTCTTTCAAAAGTTGGTGAAAAAGTGATAACAGATATATTTGGGTTTCTGGATTTTTAAAGTTATGACTTGTTGAAACGTCTGAAGTGTGAAGCTCCAAAGTGGCCTCTAGTGACTTATATCTTTAACCATTTTCCATCTCCACAAATCCGAAGATATTTAGGATCATTCATTTAGATGGAAGACTTCATCAATGATGTATATCATGCAAGTCTTATTCTTATTTAACTAGGAATGAAATTTATTTAAAGTCCAAAAGTTTAGAAATATATATGTTTCAACATGGGCTCCATCTGGGGATCGCGTCTCCCTACGAGGCGTGGAAGAACAGTAGACTAAGTGCCTTCATTAGGTAAATGGAGTCATTGTTGTGTTCCTGGGGAACAAATTTCAGAAAATTATATAGAGAAAAATCAAACTTCAACCGTGTCTCTGAAAACTTTCAAAACACAATCAATTACTGATCTCAAGTTAGTCTATTAATAAGTTTCCTTTTTCTGAAACTGATTCTAGATTTGCTTAAGATAATAAAAAAAAAATTAACTAAACTATCATACTTCGGTTGATTTTGTTCACTTCAAGGAAAAGTAATTTTAATGATTTATTCAAGGAATCCCTGGACGATATAGGATGCAAATATTATCGGAAAGAGAACTAGCTACTAGATTATGTTTATACATGTACGACAACCTTACAGATATCATAGATATTTCTTCACTGCCAACGAGCCTGTTCAGTACCCTAGTGAAGTTATCTACATCTCCCATTGAATTTCCTTTCACCACTTCAAATAGAATTTTTTCATTTTATTTGAGATGAGGGCAATCATTTTATGAATTTCCTTTCATCATCTCTTTTCAACAAAATTGGGGCAATCGATTTAACGAATTTCCTTTCACCATTTGTCTTGGACTAGATGGGGGCAATCAATTTATGAATTTCCTTTCACCATCTATCTTATATGTTTTATATATTTTTGAAGTGGGGGAAATCAACTTGTATGTGTCATACATGGATGATATCTACTTAAGATTTGACAATGAAGGCATGTCAACAATTTTTTATTATACTCTAAGCTAGATCTCTCTCGATCTTCAATACATCTTTTCCTATAGGGAATATTTTATTGGGAACTTTTATTTTCCATGGATTTTCCTTGAGTAGGTTTATCGGTAAAAATATGATAGAAGAGATAAGGTTATCAGGATTAGCCTAGACATATTTTCTTTAAGTTGGAATCAAAAGAACATAAATATTTTCTCCTAGTCTTGTTTTAAAGATATGTTTTTAAGTTTTCAAATTCAGGGAGAAATCTTTTCTTTCTATGAAGATTTAAGGACAGGTTATGAAGATTTAAGGATAGGTCGTGAAAATCAAAATAGAGTAAAATCTTAGAGATAGGAAAATTGAAATAGAACGAGGGATGAGAGGGTTTGGCATAAAAGAATCTCACTTCCAGACAGTCCGCTTTTCGATTACCAACTTCTCTTCTTTCTTTTTTTATCTCATTTTGTTTTTATTTGGAGGTTTTCAGATCTATACTTTTCTGATCTTTGATCAGGTGATCGTTTTTACATGAGTAGAATTATGCAAAGATTTGATGAGATTTATTTTAGCATTTTATATTGAAAAATAAGCATAGAAGTTCATACCTTGGATTTCATTCATATTTTCAACCTAACCAATTATTAATTCATCACTTGTTTGAGAGAAAACAACTTATTCTGAAAACTGAGCATTGAATTATGATATCTCCTTATTCCTCATATGATGATAAAGGTCCTAAAAAAAGAAACAATTAGAGAGTTCAGCAAAATAGAAATGATATAAAGTACAGACATTTTGTTTTTTTCTTTTCAGAGTATTAAATAAAACTAGGTTTATAAAAAGTAAAATTCAGGTATCCTGTGAAGGAAAATAAAGTTGTGAAAGTAAACAGAAACCAAACTGCTATATACAATGGTACTGTGAAACATTTTTATTGCATGAAATGTTTTAGATAGCACCCGTTTATAGAGGTGTCCAAAAATTTCCCGTCGAGATTCTCTGGTAGGAATGAATTCTTACCCTCTGTAGATGCAATCCTCAATGGTCTGAACCAGAGGTGATCAAAATTATCGTGTTTACCTGGATCTTCTTTTCTGACATCCTATTTCCTTAAGGATAATAAGTTGTAGAATGTCCCAGCACCATGTTCTATTTTTGACAAAAACTTATCATTTCCATAGATTTGAATGCTTGGGTGTTGTCCGTAACTATTTTTCAGGGGAAACCAAATATGGATAGGATGTTCTCTTCCAAAAAGTTTATAACTACCGAATCTATGGAATTCCAAGTTGGAATGGCCTCCACCCATTTTGTGAAATAATCGATAGAAGTTAAAATCCACTTATATTGGGCGCTTGATTGTGGGTGGATTTATCCTATGAAGTCTAGGCCCCATTGTTGAAAATGAGTCTCTGTCTTGACTGGGACCAAAGGTAATGTAGGGATATTTTTCTTGCCAGAGAACAGTTGGAAAGGGTTGTAGGCTCTGACTTTAGCATCAACATTGGTAAATATCTTTGGCCAATAATATCCAGCTCTTAGAATATTGTAGGTCATGGCCCTCCAGGCATGATCTCCTCCACACACTCATTTGGGAAATTCATTTATGACATCCTCTATATCAGATTATGTTAGACAACATAGTAAGAAACCTAGAGGATCTTTCCAATATAGTTGTCCTTTGATGATACGGTATTTAACTACGTGTAGTTTCAACATTATTGCTTTTGATGGAGTCATATCGTTTGGAAACTAAAGGGTAAGGATATATGAAATGATATCATGATACCAGTCATAGGAAGAAAATGTATCCTCGATATGTACTCTAGGGGTTTGATCATCAAGTTCTCCTATGTATGGAACATGTCCATGTGATTCCAGATGATTTATCCCAAGTTCTTTGAAATTGGACTCTGCTAATATCTTCGCCAAACCCTGAACTTTGAGCAGCTTGGTCGGTTTTACTTCTAGATTGAATTCCTGAATTTTGGCTAACCACCAACCTCTTCTACCATCACTGTCCAGCTGTACCAATATATATTTAAAAGAGCTTGTTGGCACATAAGCAATTATTCTGGAGTGTGGTACATATGTCCTGAAAGATTTGAGATATTTCACCATAGCGTAGGCTTCATTTTCCAGTATATTGTATCTTAATTTGGCATCTCTGAGACTTTTACTGAAAAATGTAATCAACTGCTCGAAACCTTCTTCATTCTTTTGGAGAAGTATTGTTGTGATAGTATGTTCTGATGCAAAAGAAAATATCAGGAATTCCTTAGTATAGTGAGGAATAGCTAATATTGGAGCTTCGCTTATAGCTTTCTTAACTTGCTTGAATGATGCTTTAGATTTAGAATTCCATTTGATTTCATTGTCTTTCTTCAACATTTCTGTGATTAATTTAACAATTTCAGCAAAGTTAGGGATAAACCTTCTCAAAAAAATTATTTTACCTAAAAAGGACTAGATTTCTTTTTTATTTTTAGGAATGTTTATTGTGTCAATAGCCTCGATTCGCTTGGGATCAACCTTTATTCCATATTTCAAAACCATATGACCTAGAAGTATTCCTTCTTGCATAGAAAAATGAGACTTTTTAGGGTTTAGAGACAAACCAATTTTTCGACATTTCTCAAAAGTTTGTTTCAGATGAAACAGATGTTCTGCATCAGAATTCGAGAAGACTATTAGATCATATAAGTAAATAAGGAAAAAATTATATCTCTCACTGATGGAAGCTATATCCATTTCTCTTTGGAAGGTGGCCCCTACATTCATCAAACCAAACGACATTTTATCATACATGAAATTTTCCCATGGAGTAGTGAATGAAGCTTTTTCTTTATCCTCTTCATGGACAACAATTTTTTTATAACCTAAGAAGCCATCGATCATCGACATTCTTTTTTCTCCAACCAATTTTTCCAGGACATGATCCATTTTTGACAGTGGGTAGTTATCTTTCAGGGATGACCGGTTTAAATTTTTGAAATCCACACAAAGCCTAATTTCTCCACCTTTCTTTCTAACGGGTACCAGATTTGTTACTCATTCAAAATACCTAAGTGGGACAATACTCTTTGTGTCGAGAATCTTCTTGAATTCTCTTTCTATTACAGGTAAGAGGATAGGGTTTATCTGTCTCATCTTTTGTCTAAAAGGTTTGATACCCTGTTTCAAAGGAATCTTATGTTCAATCACAAAGGTATCATAAGTTTTTAAATCATCATAAGAACATGCAAATACGTCTTTGTATTGTTTAATAAATTTGACATATTTGTTTTTCTCCTGAACTGAAAGGTATTTAGATAACTTGACTATCTTAGGTTCTTCTTTAGTTCCTATGTCACAGTCTTCAACCTCCTCCGGATGAGTTAGTAGGGTATATTTCAAGGGTATGTCATCTTTGTGAAATAACCTCTCTAAGGGTATCAAATCCTCTATGGATCTGATTGTTCTTAAGTACAAGCATTCAATGATTCATGATCTTATCTTGGAAATTTTTAGGCTCTTCACCTTCTTGCATGATCCAGATAGGATCGTTCTGGTTCTCTTGATCTATATGAGTCTCGGAGAATTCATCGACCATTTCTAGAAATTTTTTAATCTACTCATCATCTTCAAAGATCTGCTAGTGTTTCATGTTATTTGGGATTGAATGTTTTTGCCTTATTTCTATATGATAATTTAGTTTTAGGATAGTAGGAGGCATAAAAGTCACAACATCTTTGGCCAAGGAGTCTGCCTATTGATTTTCCATTATGGGAATGTTATGAATGTTAAATGACAAGAAGAAATTCTCAATCAAATCCCAGGCAGAATTTCTATATGACCTTAGCCTTGGATTTTTTTCTTGATATTGCTGCATTATTTCTTTTACAATAAGTTTTGCATCACCATAAACTATTAGATTTTCAATTTTTTGTTTCCTAGTAGCCTCCAATCCAAAGACCAGAGCTTCATACTCAAAGACATTATTAGTATAATCGGTTTCCCACTATAACCTGTATGAAAAGGGAATGACATATTCATATCCAGGTGAAACAAATAACACTCCTACCTATGCCCCTTCGCAGGAAGGATCATATCAAAAAACATTTTCCATACTCCTTCTCTGTTATTTACACTTTTCTGTGTTTTTTATATTTTTTTGTTTTCCTCTTCTATACGGTCATCAAAATCAGCGTCTAATGATAAAATACAATTTCCTAGATCCTAATCGACAGCATAGAATGGATAGTTGTTTGGGTTTTGAGGGTCACTTACAGTATATGCTAGTCTAGTCTCTTTGTATAGCCGAGTAAATTGTCGACCAAAAATCGAGATCACAGTATATGTCATGTCCAGTTGAAGTGATCCACCAAGTTTTGTGCCCCGAGACCTAGATAAAATCATGCCATACTTGACAGGGATGTCAACAACGACTACATCCATAAGAATACTCTTTACATGAATTCGTGCAATATTCACTACTAGATCTTTGATCATGGCCAAACACTTAACCTTTCTGGAATCAAAAGAATATAAGTCCTGATAAGGTCTAATGATTTCAAGGCCCAACTTTTCCATGATAACTTTAGGCATTAAGTTGTGAGAGGCCCCAAAATATAACATGAAACTATGAACTAAATGATCATGCATAGTTAAGGTAATATAAAAAGGATCTACATAATCCTTAGCATTTTCAATGGGCAGACCAAACATAATCGTATGCTTTTCATCTTGTAAATTTATTACATCTGCATAACATTCTGCATCAGAAAAATTAATCATTTTAGCAATTTGTTTTTTATAAATTGGATTCTTAGTGAGCTCAACCAGAGGCATGGGGATTTTAATTTTATTTATTTCATTTTCTAAACTAAAACCTTCAGTTTCTTTTTCGCTTTCTCTGGTTGTAGCTTGTGCTTCATTATTATCTATTTTCTTGGTTTGTGTTGTTGGAGTTACTTCACACACACCTAGGATTTATTTTTACCAAGTTTATTCCTTGTTTATTATTCATAATTAGTCATTATCTAGTCTCCTATATTTTAGGGGAGAATATTCCACCTGGAGAATATTCTCTTTCAACTGACACTTCAGTTTGACTAGTTGAGTTGAGTTTATATGTTGCATTGGGATCATCACCATGCAACATTGGGATCATCACCATAAAAAATTGGGATAATCACCATCATAATTTGACCTTGCCTTGGTATCATCACCATAGTGGTGCATTCACCTTGATTCCCTGAGTTAACTCCTCACTACTCTATGTTCAGTCAATTAACTAAAGACTAGTTGACTAGTTAACTCAACTAGGTGTCCGTTCACTCCCATAACTGCTTGAGATACTAGAATAGGTGACACGTCACTCCTATAATTTATGGTGTGTGTAAATATCACTCTATACCACCACTATGACGCATTGGTTCACCTCAATTTGAACTCATTGATATATACAGAGTATATCATGTGTAAAGTATTCATTATTCATAACGGTTAATGAGAATTCTTCCATTATTTCTCTCCTTCTTATTCTTTCTCCAATTCTATCTGCAAATGTGTGTATTATTGTTTATATAGATATATTTTGTGTAGGTTCAACACATTTATATGGTATCAGAGACGATGGAATACTAAGAAAAAGATACACCAAAATTGTTTGCAGGTACAAAAGATTGAAGACAGCGGAAAGATGGAATTCCAAAAACAATTCATTCTTACACCTTACAACTATTTTTCATGGAAGGAGAAAATAGCCATACATCTCTGATCCAGAGGGTTGCACAGGTTAACCATGAATACATATACAGATCTGACATCAGCCATAGAAAAATCCAAGTACTTAAATTGCATGGATGAGGCACTCGGAACAATTTGCAGTCTTATTTCTCCTGATCTCCTTTTTCACATATCTTCCTGTAAGACTCCCAATGAAGCCTATAAAATATTGGAAGGGCTCTTTGGAAAATAGTATGATATGAGGGGACAAATTCTAGAGGTGGAGCTACTCACATTGGATCCAAAAAGATTCAAAAATATCCAAGATTGCTTTACAAAATTCAATGATTTACTGTCGCAACTCAAAGCTTGCGGGGTTGATAAATCAACGAAGGAGAAACAAATGGTTCTCACCATTCTCTCCAAGCTTGGTCCTGAATTATTTGTATTCGTATCTACATTCCATACTATCATATTCGCCTCTCGAGCCACCTGGAAGATGCCTTCTCTTGAGGACTTTATCGAATCCTTGACACAAGAGAAAACCAATCTCATCAACATGGGCACAATCAAAGGCCCAAGGGCGCATGCACTCATTGTGCATGATGGCAGCCAAAAATATCAGAAATATAAAGATAAATATTAGCGGAAATCTCATGCACATATGAAGAAGGAAGGGTACACAAAACCCTTCACCGATGCCCTCAGATCCAAAAGAGAAAAGGGAAGAAAATGAGAGAAATGCACATATTGTCACAAAGGATTCCATTTGGAATCCAAATGCATGAAAAAGAGAATATATCAGATGTCTCAGATACTTTAGAAAACAACATTGGAGATCGCATCCCCGAGGGTGCAAATAAGAAGAAGCCAGAGGATCTAAATTCCAAGAAAGGCAATTCTAGCCATGCCTTGATTGCCATCAACTCCTGCCCCGATGCTTGGATCGTATATTCAGGAGCATCACATCACATGGATACCTCAGAAGAAGTATATTATTCTTTGGATGCATGGAAAGCTCCTCCCATTCTGATGGGGACAACTCTTTTGTTGAATTCACCGGCAAAGGAAGGATTGAACTCACCAATTTAAGTTTCGAGAATGTGCTCCATGTTCCCAAGATTTCTATCAACCTTCTCTTCGTGTATTAGATGACGAATTCTAGCACTGGAAATAAATTTGTATTCACACCAAATTCCATGGACATCTATGACATGCAAACCAACTCCAGGGTTGCTACCAGTGAGGTAAATCATCAGTCTAGATTGTATACATTTTCTGAATTCATTGAACCTAATTCTGCTTTACTATGTACTCATGTTGATGAAAGTGGTAGGATATGGCACAAAAGGTTTGGACATTTGAATTTCAGATACATGCAACAACTTAGCAAGAACAGATTAGTTGATGGTCTACCAGAAATCCATTTCTCAAGGGGAGTATGCGAGGGATGTGTTCTCAGGAAACACCCTCAAGAGAGATTCGACAAAGGAAAGTCTCAACGAGCTTCCACACCTTTATATTTGATCCACAGTGACCTTATGGATCCTTTTCCGCATCCATCCATCAGCAAAATGAGGTTTGTTCTCATTTTTTTTATGATTTCTCACATTTTACTTGGATCTACTTTCTCATGCAAAAATATGAGGTCTTTCAACACCTCAAAGATTTCAAAGCCTTGGTTGAGACACAGTCCAGAAAGAAGATCAAAGTCCTCCGTTCTAATAACGGGGGAGAGTATGTAAATCATGAGATCCATAACCTTTACCAAGAGGCACGAATTCAAATGCAACATTTAGTTCCCTATACTCCGCAGAAAAATGGAGTTGCTGAGTGGAAAAAACTGATGTTTAAAGGAGATGGCATCTTGCATGTTGCATGCAAAGTCACTACCACAGAGACTATGGGCCGAAGCACTTAACTATGAAACATACATCCAAAACAGATTTCCTCATAAATCTGTCAAGGATAAGACCACCTACGAGGTTTGGAGTGGCATTAAACAAGAAGTGGCCCACTTTCACATTTTTGGTTCACGTGAATGGTCCCAGATTCACTCTGAAAAGAGGAAGGCACTTGATCCACATAGAACTAAGTTCATTTTTTTTGGATACCCTAATGGTGTGAAGAGATATCTGCTTATTGATATTTCCTCAGACCGGCTCATCATTGAGCATAGTGTCCAATTTGAGGAAAGTGTCTTTCATATACCTCAACAACCGCATGCAGACACCTTCACTCTTCCACCTGTCCGAGATGATGAGCATGCACATGACGACTCTTCTTCAGAAGAGAGTTCCAATTCAGAGGACTCAGAGGATTTAGAGTCAGATTCAGTACAGTCATATGCAAAGTCAGAGCATCCAGATGCAGTTGCAGAGCCAGAGCAGAGGCCCAAGTGGGCACAAACTACTCTTCAAGATGCAGGGGATCTCATAGGTGATCCAACCGATACTAGGAGGACTCGATCTAATTTTGAGGAGCCTTCTATTGCACTCACTGTCACTGAAACATTGCCTTCTAGGCATCCTTTCTTGGTTCAGTCTTCATATCCATAGTCTTATGGAGAGGCTACTGGAAAGCCCTTTTGGGAATCTTCCATGCAGGAGGAGTACAAATCCCTCCTCAAGAACCAGACTTGGGATCTAGTTCCCCTTCCTTCTGGTAGGAAACTTATCAGATGAAGATGGGTCTATAGGACCAAGAGCGTAGCAGATGCATAGATCAGGAGATACAAAGCCAGGCTTGTTGCGAAAGGCTTTCAGCAGGTTCATGGTATTGACTATGATGAGACCTTCACTCTAGTAGCAAATATGGATTCCATTTGATTGGCCCTTGCCATTGTGGAAACGAAGGGATGGGAATTCCATCAGATGGACATGAAGAATTCATTTATTCATGGTGATCTCTCTAAGGATATCTACATGGAGAAGCCACATCGATTTATGCAGGACTCATATTTGGTTTGTCCACTGAAGAAGTCATTTTATGGCCTCAAGCAGACTTCAAGGGTATGGTATGCCAAGACGGACTCCTACCTATTGTCATGGAACTTTGTACATTGTAAATCAGACCCGAATGTATACATGTTCATGACAGTTGATTCACTTCTACTTTTAGTTATGTATGTTGATTATTTGTTGATCACCGGTTGCTCGACTTTAGTGATTGCTGCAATCAAGAGGATTCTACATGACAGGTTTTTGATGATGGACATGCATCTACTACACTTTTTCCTTGGACTTGAGATCAGTCAGTATACATTAGGCATCAAACTGTCTCAGGCCAAGTATGCATAAGATCTCCTTCAGAGATTTCACATGACAAACTGCAAGTCTGCTCCGACTCCTTTCCTATCAAGAGTCAAACTTGACGATGGAGGGGAGACTCCACTGGTTGACAGTAGACTATATAGACAGCTAGTGGGGATCTTGTTGTATCTCACACACTCTAGACCAGACCTCTCATATGAAGTTGGCATAGTTTCCAGGTTCATGCAAGAGTCGCATGAGCTACATTGGAAAGTTGCAAAGTGTATCCTTCGATATATACAGGGCACCATCACCTTTGGGATTCATTATGCAACAGAATCTACATTAGATCTCATTGGGTTTACTTATTTTGATTGGGCTAGCGATAGCATTGATTGCAAGTCCACATCTGGTTACTTACTTAGTTTTGGTTCTGGGCCTATCTATTGGTCGAGCAAGAAGCAATCTGCCATTGATCTATCATCATCTGAGGCAGATTACAGAGGGGTAGTTAACATAACCATTCAGGCTATGTGGCTACAACATTTTTTCATTGAGTTGGGCATTCAGTTTCATCAGTCGATTTTCATCTCATGTGACAACCAGAGCACTCTGAAGTTCTGCAGAGATCCAGTTCAGAGGCAATGGATGAAGCACATCGAGATCCACATGCACTACATCCAGGACTTAGTACATGAGGGGATCATCAACTTATAGTTCTTTCCTTTAGTAGAAGAAACGACAGACATTTTTGTTAGAAAAACAGGACCGCAGAGCAATAAAATAAAACAAATGTAGAAACAAAAACACAGAAGACACACAATACAAGAGAGACACAGATTTACGTGGTTCACCCAGTGTG
>JZKD02S1081223.1:259664-272068 GCA_000966675.3 Picea glauca | reverse complement strand
ATTAGTGAATAAATCTGACCAGACTGTCTAATCCTGGTCAGATAGCCCTTAGGTAGAGTAATTTCTTAACCCAACAGTTTAATCTGGGTTAATTGTCCTAGGAAGATAGGTTAGCATGTAGGTCAGTTGCCTCATTTGCTTCACCACCCATGAAACCAGATTGATGAAAATGATACCCCATGTCTCCATTACCTAAGAATAGTTTAGATGATGTCCCCTTGGTGGTGTCTATGTGAAAAATTGGGAAAAACCCATAAAAGTCACTTATCCTAAGTTTTCCCGACACACCCTTTTTTATCACTCGTGATTTATAGTTCCTACAATTATCAACGGTCCAGATCATGGCACTCAGATCTATGGTGCACAGAGAATTCCATACCCCCCCCCCGACTGTTCTGCTTTTAACCGAGGGGGGGGGTCTGGAATCGGTAATAACATTGGCGCAAATCTCGACGGCCCAGGGAAGGGCGCTTAAATCAACGGTTCACAATGGATTTTGGACCCCCCGGTCCATTCTACCTTTAATGGAGGGGGGGGTACTAAATGAGGATTAAAGAGCATGCTAAGATCTACGGTCTGGAAATGGGCACACAGATCAATGATCTAAAAATGATTTCAGAACCCCCTTGGTGTTCTGCTTTTAATCAAAGGGGGGGGTCCAGAATGGATATTCTCTCCGGCGAGCCCCTTGTCATAGGTGGCGCAAATCTATTGGACCCAAAGTCTTTTCACCATATGCCATCTGATAGCCTCTATCACTTAGGGATGTCATCCTCCACTGATGCCTCTTGTTCTACCGATTCCCAAGTCACGTCCCATCCCATAACTGCATTCAGTCCCTGTTGTGAGTACCTAGCCCTCTTCACTCATGAACAACCCCTTTTGGCGACTTTTACCTCCAATCACTAGCCTCCATGTCACCCTTCCGTATGTTTTGGCCACCGTCACCAGCCACCTCACCCCCAAGTGGCCCGTTGTCCATTTATTACAGGATAACATACCCGTTATCGTGCTAACCTATCTCCCGCGCCCAACCGACCCCAATTTTTGAATAAAACTACCGTTCTCCCTTTTTCATTCCCTATTCCTCCATCGCGCTAGAAAATCCACCTCTTACTCCTCTATTGCCTTCCTGTCGCATTCATCCATAGTCAGTCGAACCCCATAACATCGTTTTATTGTAGGTACTGTTGCAGAGATGGCGCTAAAGCCAAGACCAGTGGAAGGAGAAGAAAATCCTTTTCTTCCTCCTCCTATTGACCTGGACAAAATCCTGTTGGTTGATAAAGATAGATTGATCACATATACTATTTGTGATTTCACCTTTTCGAATCTTTAGTCATGGCTCCAGGAGGTGTTCCTAGACCAGAGCGATGAAATTGGACTCTGGGAGTCCAATTTGCCCCTGTATCTCTTTCCCCAAATCCACCATTTCTCTGAATTCATGCTGAAATGCTAGGCACCTTATATTCCCGACCAGAGGGCCATCGTCTCATCATCTGGAGACATCCTCTTCTTCATCACTCCTGAAGACATTGACCAAATGATGCAAATTCCCCGTGCTAATTTTGTCTCTCCTTTAGACCTAGAGATCCTTACATAGCTATATCAAAAGATGACCTTTCCACAGAGAGCTCAAATTTTCGAGCTATTCCTTCTCATCTCTGCTCAATTCCCTTCCACCAATCCACCTTACCCATCATCCATGTTCTCCACCAAGGGAAACCAGATCATTTCCTCTCTTTGCGCTCTGTTAGGATACTATTCTGACCAGTGGATAGATGAGCCCATTCTGGGTTTTCTATCCATTTTCTCCATTGACAAAAAACCCACAACCCAGTTCAATTTCAGTATCTTCCTGGCCAACAATATTCATGAGCAGTTCATGAACTTTGGCACGGAGGGCATGTTTAGATATTCATCCATATTGGCCTACATGTTTATTTTTTATCAAGCCGATAAATTCAATTTTTCTATGCAGAAAATGGACGCAGATGGAAAGCCTCAGCAAGTAACAGCAAGGACCTATTTATTGAAGCGTAATTCTGCTGAATACAACTTCAAAGCATTCATTGATCAGTTTTACCACCCGGTGGTAAGCATGTTAAGTGGCAGGCCTGAGCCACGAATAAACGATGAAGTCTAGAGAATTATGCATCTCTCGAACAATGCAAAGACAGGAGACTAGTACCTGTACCAAAACCACACCGACATTAGAGTTTTCACGTGCGAATTGGAACCTTACAGACTACCTCAATATGTGCCGGTAAGAATCTTTGTGTTAGAATATATTAGACAGATAATGAATTTAGATGACATTCATTTTGTTTCCCTGAAGAAGAAGCAGCAATTGAGAATCAAGGGGCAGATTGGTTCTTTCATCTGCAATAGTCGAGGCATTGGGGAAGAAGCTGACAGAATGTTGAAGGAGATGAAATTCTTTACGAGTTTCACATGGCACTATGATCCATGCGGGATCATTTCTGAAATGTGGGTGAAAAATAAAAACATCCCGTATGTTCATGAGTCCAAGCCAGAGATCAAAAAATTTGCAAATCAGATAGTGTGGATGCCTGATACCTTGGTTGAAGTGGAACAACAGGATGAAGAGGAGCAACAGGTTCCCCCAACAACTATGCAACAAACTACCATGCCACAGGTCCCTAAGGAGAAGAGGCCTCGACAGGAGTCATCTCCCCCTGTAACAGAGGTATCATCAGAAGAGTTCCAAATGCACACCAAGAGGCCAAAGACAGTTTCAGCATCTAGTACGGCAATAGAACAAGAGGCCCCGCCTACCACAATAACTACCACAGTAATCAAGTCGGTCATTCTACTGTTTGGTCCGAGCCTTTATCAGGGTATCACCCCAACAGTACCTAAGAAATCCAAAGACTCTCCCCTGAATTATCAGCCAAGCAAGACTGGGCCTAAATTGGGCATCTTCGAGAAATACGAGATGATCAAGAAGAAGAATCAAACCCTTACTAGCAGCACTTATGCCCAGTTTCGGAAACAAATGTCCACTGTGCAACATAGACTGTTGTCTGCATTCAACACAGAGAAGGGTAGGATGCACATGGCATACCTCTAAGCACAGGTACCGGATCCCAAGGTGATTTCAGATTACAAGAGGACCACCTTGGAATTCCAGGCGAAGGACGTGCATCCAGTAGATCAGATGGATCTGCACAAACAAACAGGGGAGATGGTTTTCCACACATTATCACATGCTTCTGCCTCTGTAGCAAAATTCTAGAAGTCTCTCAACAATGCACAGACACAGCTTAAGCTGGAAAAGATATCATCTTTTGTGAAGGACAATAGAATCAAGACCTTGGAGGAGCTAGTTTTAAAGATCGGCTATGATCTATCAAACGTCAAATCTGTAGAAGAGATGATAAAGAAAAAGAATGCAGACATCGCATCCTTAAGAAAACAGCTGAAACTCCCGCCCACAGAGGACTCACAGGCGAAGGAGATAGCAGAGAAAGAAGGTGAGAAGGATGAGATGCTAAAGTTGCTCATGGAGCAGAATGCTCAGCTCAAGGAGATGGAAGCTGAGATGGAGAAATTACTAAAAGAGAAGGAACAGATAAAGCCAATGGAAGTCATTCCATTGAGTGCCATTCCTATCTCAGGATCAAGCATAGTAGCAGTGACAACAATCCCATCTGCGACACCAGTGACACCACAAGAAGGGACAACTGACCTTGCCAAATCCATGGAGAAGATGAACCTGCAGGAGACAAAAATCAACAGGCTGAAGAAGGAAGTTGAGAACCTCCAAGAACTCAAAACTTCTTTCCAAACCAGTTTATCCAAAGAGAAGCAGGTAACTGAGCAGCTAAGGAAGGAACTACAATAGCTCCAAAAACAAACAGTGGCAAGGAAGACTTTGGTTGAGGTCAAAGAGAATGTATGGACAAACATCATAAAGTCCATAAATGAAATATGGCCAATGATCCAGATTATGTTTGAATAGAATGAGTTGGTCCAGAGGAGCCAACAGGCCATTGAGAAGATCAGAATAGAGTTTGGAGACATGCCCACACAAGCAAATGAGATCATCAGATTCTTAAATTCTAAGAACAGAGAAGAGCTAGAAGAACTGAAGATCGAGGATAGAACAGAGACCATAATTGAGGTAAAAAGGGTTTTGACTAAGAGAAGTCTAATGCTTCAGCTGGAAGAAAAGGTACAGGTCATGGACCAAAGAGTACAAAGATTCTTCAATAAAATTGATGCTCTCCAAAAGAAAGGTCTACCTGGTCTGAAAGTCATTAATGATAAATTAATGACACTCCCAGATTATAAAAAGAGACTGTCTGAAGTGTCTAAAGACAGCTCGAAGTTTGTTGGCATATAAAGGAGCATCACTAGCAAAGCATTCCTGGATGCACTTCAGTTGGACATTAGTATCCAACATGAGATTCGATACATTTTCCTCACAAAGCCCACGTTTGCTAAATATACAGAAATGGATGAAGTGTATCGGAGACTAATCAAAGTCACTGTGCCTAGTCAGATCAGATGGGAGGAGCTCTGCGATCTTCTCGATTAGCAGATGAGTTGTCTAGGTCCAGTCACCGGTCCAGTCAGAAGAGGTTACACAGGAACCTTGCCAACAGCCTACCCCAGAAATTTCGCATGCAGTTGTACTGAGTCATCAAGCAGTTTTGATTAGTTAAATCAGTTAGGCTAAAAATAGAATGAGCACGTCCTGATCAGTTATGAAAGGAACTTTTGTAATTTGAATTATAAATACTCCACCTTTCGAAGTATTGAGGTTTGTTGATTCGCACACCCTATCGCTATCAAACTATACTATTTTTGAAGAGATCTTCCATTAATAAAGAGGAGGCACTTTTACAGGATTCTTGCGTGTGTTCACTGGTGATGTTGATTTTCTAAGTTGAATGTTTTTCTTTCTCTATAATCATTTTGTTTCTTGGAATAATCTTTATGAGTAGCGTAATGTTGCATGATTTATATTTGATACCCTATTTCCGATTCTAAAGATTTTAATGTCTATGTTCTGATATCTTCGATTAAGAAATTCTTAACTGCTTGTTAGTTGAAGTTATCTTTCTTATATTTTCTTCTCCCCATCATTTAAATTACTAAAAGATCCAGTGAGTATATTATCTCGCCCTGTGAAATTCTTCTTTTGGCATTTCTGGTTGTATCTCATATTTAATTAAATACAGACCCCATAGCCCAATGGATGTGTAGACTGTCTCAACCAATTTACAAACTCTTTGACAACAAAACCTACATTTTCTTTACCTAGCCTAATTTCTGAATTAAAAACAAAGCTAAATCATATAGAGAGATCCCTCTCTGAAGCTGGAAGTGCTAGATCCTAGCTTTAAAAGCGGTTGGATAAAGTTACCTTTGTAGATTTCTTCTCTTTCAACCTCTAGGAAATTTACCAAGTGCTAACATAGTGGCAACTCCACTGGGGACGAACTAAAAATTGACAATTTCACGTTTTATTTCCCCTAAAAGAACATTTGATTCTGAGAAGAAAGTAATGTTAGAGGTTGATCAACCTTTTTCATATTATTTTCATACTCACAAAATTAAAAAAGTATATATATATATATATATATATCTAAACCAAAAATAGTTCTAGCTTCCAAGAAAGTTCACACTCGATCTCATCCCAACCTAGAACTCTCAATAGTGATAGATAACCCCAAACATTTGCTCAGGCGAAAGGCCTTAGTTGTTGGCTCAGGGAGTCATACTGCCCTGCATAAGTCTCCTTCCTTTTCCAGAGAACCAGATATCTCTCAAAACCTTGATCTTGATACCTTTCCACCTCGAAGCTTGGTTAGAACACGGTCTGAAACGTTTGTTTCTAGAATCATCTTCGACCCAAATGTGTTGCAACCCCGAACCCCCAAAGTCTTGTCTCCCATGACTAAACTACAAATCACTACCTCAGTACCGCCCAGTCCCTCCTCTTCCTCGTCTTCAGTCACTACCTCTCTAACCACCCAAGTTATCGTTCCACCTCCTCCACCCATCATGGCAGCTCGATATGCTCCTTTGGTGTTGGATGCGCCACTACATGCCATGTCCCAAGACTACCAAACAAGAATTCCACAGTTCGATGCAATCGGACCTTTAAATGCCCAACAACATGTGGATAAGATGAATGATTATTTCGACTTGCAAGAAGTTGACGACGCTGAAGTTCAAATGTGATTGTTTGCCCAAAGTCTAACAAGAGATGTCAAAAAATGGTTCAAAGCTTTACCTTCCGCCTCAGTTCCTGACCTTGTTGCATTCCAAAGAAGTTTTCTTGACAGATGGGAGGTAAAGAAAAACCCTCTCCAAATACTGTCTGAATACGAGAATATAAAAATAAATCAAGGTGAGTCGGTACAAGATTATTGCACCCATTTTAACAACTTGTACAATGCAATCCCAACTGAAATCAAACCTCCACAGGGTTTGGTGTTGATTAAATTCCCTGATGGATTTGATGCTGACATGTCTTACCGATTAAGAGAAAGAAATGCTACCACCCTAGAGGACATGCAGAAAATTTCTATTAGTGTGGAGGCCAATCTGTTAGCGAAAAGGGCCCGTCAGAGGTCAGAAAGGAGATTCATGATCAAAGAAGAACCTTTCACGTCAACCACAGATTCAAAATGGGATTCTATGGTCAGAAATTTGGAACTATTGCTAGAAAGAGTGAATGTGTCAGACATAAACCCTCTGAGAGACAACACACCTGCACCTCCGATTCGGAACCCCAATTTTAGGAGAAATCCTCCTCAGATCAGACAGAAAGATCCTCAGGATCAAAGAGAGCAGAGGGGCCCAGATCAGCAGATTAGACCTCCTCTGCAAGAAAAATAAGTTGATGAAGGGGGAGAAGTGATTGAGAAATTGGAGGACACTCACATCAACCTTATGGGCATTCACGACAACGAGGCCATTTTCCTTACTCAAGAAGAGCAGGAACTTTTTCTGCTAAATGAAACAAAGGTAAGTGAAGAAGCCGAAGATGCAGGACAACAGGCCTTTGAGAACGCTATTCTAGAGGTACACCGGAAGTACAATTTGCGTAGCAAGAAGATAGAAGGGACTTCTTCCAAGAAGACGACCGAAACACAGAAGACAGTATAAAAAAAGAAAACCCCTAAACCTTCTACTGAGAAGAATTCTGAGAAGACTATTGTCGAGAAGATTTATGAGAAGAGTAAAGTCGACGCTCCTTTGAAGAAAAACATCACCATTCTGAAAAGACCATCACAACCTGATGCTTCACATGTTAACCCGCCGAGTACTTCTAAGCTGAAGAACATGGCGGACAAATTAGAACTGATGAGCCAAGGCAGAGCTATTACACCCTTTAGCCTTGAAGGGGAATTAGCAAAAATAAAAATTCCCATCCCACTTACAGAGTTGATGAACAGAGATAGGTATCATTCACATGTAATAAAATCACTGGCCATTGAGCTTGACATAGGCACCAAGGCCTTGACTATTGGATCGGTGACTCATTTAGACATTGTGAACCTTACTGACGATCATCCCGAACTTCTCTTCAAACCTGAAGTAGACGATCGAGATGATACCGGTGATGTAGCTCCCTTTTACATCAGTTTAAACATACACGACTTGATATTGCATAACACTATGCTAGATTCAGGTGCCTCACATAATTTGATACCTAAAGAAGTAATGGAAAAACTAGGACTGGAGATCACTAGACCATACAAGGATTTACATTCATTCGACTCCAGCAAAGTCAAATGTATTGGTTTGATCAAGGACCTATGCATCACCCTGGTTCAGATCCCTTCAAAAAGCATGGTAATGGACGTGGTGGTTGCAGACATCCCGCCTAAGTATGGAATGTTGCTATCCTGGTCTTGGGGAGCTAAGTTGAAAGGAACCCTGCAATTGGATATGTTTTACGCCACTATCCCAGTGTTTGGACAACAGAGGAGGTTATACAGAGAAACACTGATGAAGTACATGGTCAATAGCCAAGAGAAGCCTCACAATTACCCCCTTTACTCTGCTCATTCAGATTTAGATTCATTCATCTTGTACAATGATGGTGATATGGAAGAGCAAGAAAATTAGCTGATGGAAGAGGTATCTAGTCAAGATGAAGGTCCAAAAATCGGTGAGGTAGAAAAGACGAAAAATGAAATCACTGAAGAATTCCCCGCCGATTTCTGGAGTATGGATTTTGATGGAGCTGTGAGTAAATAAGGAGCAGGAGCTGGAGTCTGGCTACATAATCATCAAAACAGGTATTCAAAAAATCATTCCTACAAATTAAATTTCCAGTGCACTAACAATGTTGCCGAGTATGAAGCTTTAATGCTCGGTCTGAAGCTGTTGAAAAAAGTTGGTGCTAAGCAAATAATGGTAAGGGGTGACTCTGAATTAATAATCAAGCAAATTAAAGGTGAGTATGTTGCTAAACACATACGCCTTATAGCCTACAGGAATGTTGTTCTTGATGCTTTGAAGTGTTTTAATGAGGTTGACGTGCAGGTAATGCCGAGAGGACAGAATATTCTGGCCGATGGATTGGCTATGTCAGTAACCTCCTGTAAGATTCCTTTCCGCCATACTCGCCCATACACTGTTGAGGTGAAATGCAGACCGACGGTTCCCGATAATATCAGGTACTGGCAAGTGATTGGAAATGATGATCAGATAGAGGACTTTTTGCAATGCAAGAACGATTTTGAATGTACAAACATAGATTTAGAAAATGAAGACGAGAATGTAAATAATTATGAGTTTGAAATAGATAGTGTGAATACTGTAGATTCAGGAGTAGATATAGTAGATTTAGGAGAGTTAGGGGATGACGAAATGGATGTCGATGTTTTACAGTTGAAAAGCAATGTTTTACCTAGAGGGCTTGTTCCTTTAGAGGATCTGTTTGACAGTAACGATGTAGCTAAGAAACCAAAAATAGAAGCCCATGGACAAGAGGTAGAAGACTGTAATATATAGACTGAAGAGAAGCCTAGGATGGTCAAACTGTCTAAATCATTACCCCCATAACAAAAGCTTAAATACATTGAGCTATTCAAAGAATATTCAGATGCTTTTGCCTGGGGCTATGAAGATTTTAAAGCCTATGCTACCAACATCATACAACATAGGATTCCCATAAAGGAAGACCAAAAACCATTTAGGCAGAAACTTAGGAGGATAAATCCCAAGTTGCTCCCCTTGATAGAAAAAGAAATCAAGAAATTGTATGATGCCAAGATCATAGTACCGCTACGTTTCTCTAAGTGGGTCTCTAATTTAGTCCCTACACGGAAGAAAACCAAGGAAATCAGGGTCTGTATTGATTTCCGAAATCTGAACAAAGTATCCCTGAAAGATAATTACCCATTACCAAAAATGGACCACCTCCTGCAAAGGGTGGTCGGGTCCAGTAGGATATCTCTGTTAGATGGTTTCTCAGGCTACAACCAGGTCCTAGTTCACCCGGATGATCAAGATAAAACTGCTTTTACCACACCACGGGGAAATTTCATGTATGTGAAGATGCCTTTAGGTCTGATGAACGCAGGAGCCACGTTTCAGAGGGAAATGGATATCACCTTCGTGGAAGAAGCAGGTAAGTTTATTGTCGTTTATTTAGATGATGTGACTATGTTTTCCAAATTTGATGATGAACACCTGCGGCACCTTAGATGAGTTTTCGAGAAATGTAGAAGGTTTGGGATTTCTTTAAATCCTAAGAAATGTCTTTTTGGGTTAGAAGAAGGCAAAATGCTAGGACATATTATCTCTAAAGATGGAATCAAAATTGACCCCAGCAGAATAGAGGCCATACTAAAAGTAGAACACCCAAGAAACCTCAAAGAACTACAGTCTTTTATCGGACAAATTAACTTTCTATGAATATTCATTCCCAATCTGGCCAAACTCCTCAGAAGCATAAAAAACATGCTTAAAAAGGACATAAAAATAAAATGGGACTCTGAGTCTAGACAATCCTTCGAACAAGTCAAACGAGCACTCACAGAGGCCCCAGTTTTGATCAGTCCCGATTTCACTAAAGATTTTTATCTTTTTTCTTTCGCCTCTGAACATACTATAGCAGCGGTATTACTGCAGAAGAACAGTGAAGGGTATGAACAACCCATAGCTTTCTTCAGCAAAGCTTTAAGAGATGCTGCCCTGAACTACAATATTATGGAGAAGCAGGCTTTTGCCTTGGTGAAATCCATAAAGGATTTCCGGGTTTATATTCTCCATTGTCACACCATAGCTTATGTTCTGAATGCAATAGTAAAGGATATCTTGACACAGGATAACCCATATGGAAGAAGGGGAAAGTGGATTGTTGTCATTCTAGAATACGATATAGATATTAAGCCCACAAAACTGATCAAAGGCCAAGGCCTTGCTAAACTGATGGCTGAATCTAACTTTCAGGCTCTTGACATTAATTTTCTAGATGTGGTAGATGAACAAGGCGATATGGCGACTCCAAATGTTAGAGAGGTATTTCTCAACTCTCCATGGTATGCAGACCTTATATTCATTCTACAAAATTTACAAGCTCCCCCTGGTTTGACTAAAACTAAAGCTAGATTTTTAAAGTTGAAAGCTCTAAAATTCTGTATTCTAGAAGGAAATTTGTATTGGAAAGACCCTACAGGTATTCTTTTAAATTGTTTACTGAAAGATGAAGCTAATAAAGTGTTGCAAGAGTTTCATGCAGGGGAATGTGGTGGCCATTTGAACTAGAAGGTTACAACCAACAAAATACTCAGAGTTGGATTTTACTGGCCCACCCTGTTTGCAGATGTACATCAGAAAGTAACAACTTGTCACCAATGTTAGTTTTTTGAAGGTAAAAGGAAACTCCTTCCTCTACCTCTTAAAAAAATCTCAATTGAGGCTCCTTTCCAACAATGGGGACTCGATTTCATTGGAGAAATACACCCTCCGTCTTCAGGACAAAACAGGTGGATTCTTACTGCCACTGATTACTTTACCAAATGGATCGAGGTTGTACCAAGCAGGCAAGCCACTGACTCTGTTATTATCAAATTTCTTGAAAATAATATTTTTACGTTTTGGTTGTCCTAGAAAGATCATAACTGACAATGCAGCTACCTTTCGGTCAAAGAAGCTCATAGATTTCTGCAACTGGTACCACATTGGCTTGGGGCATTCCATAGCCTACTACCCTAAGGGGAATGGGTTGGTAGAGTCTTCAAACAAAACTTTGGTAAATATCATCAAGAAAACATTGCAGGCAAACAAAAAATCATGGCACGATAAGTTGGTATTTGCTTTATGGGAAGATAGATTGACCACCAAAAGATCAATTGGAATGTCACCTTACCAGCTGGTCTATGGTACAGAGGCAGTTTTCCCTACTTCCCTAAGAATCCCTGTCATGAAATTACTTCAAGAGGTGCAAGCTAAGCCAAATGACTCACAGAGAAGAATCAATTAGATGATTCATTTGCAACAGACCAGGGAAGAAGTTTTCAACAAAACACAGGTCATCCAAGAAAACATCAAGAATATCTTTGACAAATGAACCAAGGAAGATGATTTTGAGCTGGGAGATCTGGTGTTGAGATGGGACGCTAGGAATGAGGATAAGGGAAAGCATGGGAAATTTGACAACCTATGGACAGGTCCTTACATGATCCAAGCCTTCAGAGGAAACAATGCTTTTTTGCTAAACAACGCCGATGGGTTATATCTGCCAGGAGCACCTGTGAATGGTAGAATGCTGAAACATTATGTCCCACCTCAGTAAAAGATTTGAAAAACTCTCTCTCCATTGTACATACCATTTTAATTTTTAGTTTTCACTTGCATTTTCTGAGTGAAGAACATTAGTCAGTTGGTTGAAGCCAGAAGAGAAGGCCCTAAGCTACTGATCACTGTTCTTCACAATTTTTCTGAGAATAAAACCAATGAAGGCTACTAAGAAGATATGTTCAGAATGACAGGAAACTGGATTCTTGGCACTTAACAGGGCAAGTACCATCCCTAGGTGGAGCCACTGTTATCACCCCATAAATTATGGAAATCAACTGGTGACTGAGATATTATCTGTCTATAGTATTTTTGTTGACAAATGATTCTTCATTCTACAAATAATTTGAAAAAAGAAAAAGAAAAGAAAAAAAAGAAAAAGAAAAGAAAAGAAAAAAGAAAAGAAAAGAAAAAAGAAAAAGAAAAGAAAAGAAAAAGAGGGCATAAAAGAATCAAAAGAAAATCCCCATGCAATGATAGTGACTTGGCCATACCATTCAAGCATGGCCAAGTTCTTTTTAAATTTAATGTTGATAGGTTAGTGAATAAATCTGACCAGACTGTCTAATCCTGGTCAGATAGCCCTTAGGTTAGATTAGTGAATAAATCTG